>VZRE01004991.1:407604-476453 GCA_013396775.1 Cephalopterus ornatus
ATTAATTAGCAACGGCTTGTTAGGGAATGGGGGCACTTCTGTTTGGGGGAGAATTGCTCTGTTTTGGGTTTATCACTCATTTTTGGGGACAGTCCCTAATTTGGGGGGGTCATTGCTCATTTTTGGAGAGTTGCTCGTTTTGGAGCAAATTCAGTCATTTTGGGGAAAGGCACTTATTTAAGAGAGTCCCTCACTTCCAGGAGGATCACCAGTTTTGGGGACACGTCACTTATTTGGGGGATTATTGCTTGTTTTGGGGGAGAATTGTTCATTTAAGGGAAACACAGTGGGGAGCATCACGGTTTTGAGAAGATCGTATTTTGGCACCACTTAAGAAAAATCCCTTCACTTTGGAGGAGCATCCCTCTTTTGGGGAGAGCTTCATTCATTTTTGGAAAATGCTACTTTTTGCTTGAGGTGGGGGGGGGAAACACCTGAAATTTTGGGGCACGTCCCTCATTTTTAGAAAGCACAACACATTTTGGGGCGGCATCACCCAATCTGGGGTGGGTCACTCCTCTTTGGGAAGCATCACTTCTTTTGGGGGAGGATCATTCTCTTTTGGAGGATACAACTCATTTTGGGGTGAACATCACACATTTTGGGGGAGAGTCACTCATTTCAGGGGGAGATTTGTCCCTTTTGGGTCACCGCCGGGTTTTGAAGAGCGTCCCTCATTTTTGGAGACCGTAACTCATTTTGGGGCTAAGCATCACCCGTTTTGGGGTTGCGTGTAACATTTTAGGGAAGATCACTCTTTTTGGGGGGGGGAATCACTCATTTTTGGAGAACACAGCTCATTTTGGGGTAACCATCACTGATTTGGAGGCAAGGGGTATAATTAATTTGTGGGCAAAATCCCACCGGAGCTCAGTTGGGGTGGAGGGGCATCTCTCATTTTTGGGGGACTGTCACTTATGGAAGTATAAATCCAATTTTCTCCACATCACTTAACTACCAATTTGGGTCCATTCACCCATTTGGTAGTGAAGTTATTCCAGAATTTTGGATCTTCTCTGCTCACAGGAAGAAGCTGCCAAGAAAATACAGCTGCAACCCCTCATCTCGTAGCACTTTATAATAAATGGCCAGGAATTAATACTAAATTACAATGAATCCTTTATGAAATTACAGATTACATTCACGCCAGATCAGTATTGAAAAATAGGCTTTTCTGCCTATTGCATCACTCGTGGTTTTTTCCCTGGCTCCTGTTTGGGTTTTTTTATCAACCCTTCAAGAGCCAAAAAAAAAAAAAAAAAAAAAAGGACAATATGGGCAAAAAGCCACAAAGAAAATTATCCTTCTTATAGAATCCTACATTTGGAGCAGGAACCTGCAGAAGAAAATTCCTTTATTTTTGCCCTGGTTTGCTTTTGCGTTTCCTCCCATGCCACGTTTTAAGGCGAAATACACCCTTTTGATAGCATTTAAAAATTAAAAAAAAAAACCAAACTCAGAGGGTTTGGCAGTTGCCCTCCCCCCACGGTGCTAAAACTCCACCATTTTCCCACGTGGAGGGGCAATTCCAGGGAGAAACCATCTTTCAAGCAACAATATTGAGATTCCTTCCACCCATGCGAATCCGGGGGGGGTCGCCATCCAATTTTGGGTGAAATCTAGCATTTTTTAAACTCATCTTTTTCCCCGTTTTTTTCCTGAATCAGTGCCAAAGCTCCTTGGAACAAGTTTCACTCCCGGCAGCCTTTGCCCCAGCTCTGCATCCCTTAAGGACGAGAATGGGGTGAGAGTTGGGGGGTTTTTTTCCCAGATTCAACGGGTTTTTAGCACATAAATTAAAGGATTTGGAGGAATTTCCTCCCTTTTCCATAAAGTTGTGTCCGGAGTCACCAAACAGCCGCAGCATCGGGGGCAAAGTGGGGAGGTTTGGGCAATCCAGTGGCTGGAGCACCAAACCCTCCTCAGATCCAGCAGAACTCGCACTCGCCGGTTATTTCTCTTCCCCCTCCGTGCCGATATTTATGCTTGTGAATAACCTTTCTGGGGGAAAAACCCAAAAAGCATCAAGTCCTGGGGTCGGCGTGGTTTTCCTTTGCGCCAAGAAATCCGAGGGGCGGACGGAAACCCCTCCGTCGCCCGCCGGCATCCGAGCGCGTCGCGTGGGGAAAACACCTTTCCCTAAAAACGCCTTCGCTTACCGAAAAAAAATCAAGGGGAGAAAAGAAAAATAAAACCTGAAATAAAAGATTCATTTGGCCACAATATGTGCCTTGTAAACATGTGTCCTTCACTTCCGCGCCCGGCAGGGTGGTGCCCGTGCTCCCGTGGGCAGCCGGGGCAGCCGCCGGCACTGCCAGTTTGCTTTTCTCTCGCGAATTGTTTTGTTCTTGCCTTTTTGGGGTTTTTTTGGCATTTTGAGGGGAGAATTTTGTGTCTGGTGGTGTCAGTGATTTGGGGAGGGAGCAGGAGGAGCTATTCCAGCGAGTCACTGTGGTCCAAGCCCAGGTCAGCGCTGGGTGCTGCTGGGAGGCCACCGGGCTCTTCCTCGAGCTCTTCCTCCTCTTCCTCCTCCTCCTCCATCTCGTCCTCGTCCTCCTCATCCTCCTCCTCTTCCTCGGTGCCGTCCAGGGAGTCGTCGTGGGCTGCCAGCATGGCCTGCTGCATGGCCATGGTGGCCGTGGCTGATGAGAGGGGTTGGAGGTTGTCCATGCTGAGCGAGCCTGAAATGTAAAAAAATAGAGAAATAAGGATTCCCTGGTTAATACAAAAGGGACAAAAAAGTGCATAAACCAAGAATAAATCAAGTGAAAAGCTCAGAGAGCACCCTGTAGAGTGTCCCACCTGCGCCAATCACTCCCCAGTGTCCAATCCTTAATTTTTCTAGCTAATGTATTGTTAAATGACAAGAGACCTTCACTTCTGAGCAAACAGATGCCCAAATTGGTTGGGCAGATCTTCTCTTCATCTCCTCTTAATTCCCGCATTTCCTTCTCTTCATCTCCTCATCTTGCCTGGTCTACGCTTGTCTCTGCTCTCTTCACCTCTTCCTCTTCTCTCCTCTTCATTTTCCTCATCTGTTCTCTGTCCATCCCTCTTCCCGCCTTGTCTCACCTGTCATCGGACCTTAATCTTCTCTATTCTTCTCTTCATTATCATCATCTGTTCCTGTCATCTTCTCTCTTCCCATTTAGTCTTATCTGCCTTCTCAGTCCATCTCTCCATCTCTCCTCTCCTCTCCTTTCCTCTCCCCTTTCCCCTCTCCCTCTTTCCGCCTTTTCCCCCTTCCCAGCACCTCAGCAGATATCCCAAATCCCGAGTGGGTGATTGCTGAGCTGTTCCTGTGCCAAGGAGATGGGAGCGCCCCGTTGCCAGTGCCTCGTGATGGACAACTAGAAGGAACTTCTTGCATGGGCCACATGTTTTTCCCCACGGTGTGACAGAGGGCTCTAAAAATCCTTAATTACTAATTATGTCCACCACTTAATGCATGGCCACTCCTTCCTGGAAGGGCAGGGGGCACTGGGGCCTGTCCTTACCGTCAGGATTTGTCCCTGAATTGCCGCCCTGCTGCTGCAGGACTCCGGCAGCAATGGAGTTGGGCCAGAACCTCTGCGTGGGCCGGTGCTGGGATTTGATTTTCTTGGCTTTGGGGGCAGGATCCGGGTTGCTGGCATCGAGCATGGGCTGCAGGATGCGCCTCCGGGCATTTATGAACCTTTCCATGGAAAAGGGAGAGAGCACTGGGGTAAATGCGAGTCGGTACACCAGTGCTGAGTAAAAACAACAGACACTACGGCAAACCAAGGAGTTGCAATATAAAAACCTTTTCAAAAGTAGCTTCGTGGTTCAGAAATCTGGGGGGGTTGATTCTATTCCATCTGCCTGTGGCACATTGTACCACTGCATTAATTTTTCCAGCTGAGTGGGAAGATGCTACACCCTGGATTTGCCAGGAGAGGGCACTGAGACCTCACAAAGCAGTGCTGCTTGTCTCCCAGAAACCACAGAATTGTCGAATATGATCAGCTGGAAGGGACTTATCAGGATCATTGAGTCCAACTCTTGGCCCTAAGAAGGACGCCCCAAAAACTGGCCCTAACCACCCAAGTTACCCCCAGAAAAGTAGTACACAGCACCAAAAGAGTGTGAGAGAAAGTCCTAAAGCCAACAAGAGGGCCACCAACGCACTCACCAGTTGTTGACTTGCAAGAGGGTCAGGTTGGTTTGGGCAGCAATTTGCCTCTTCTCGTCCTCTGTGGGGTAGGGGTGCTGGAAAAAAAGAGGGATGGGGCAGAAAAATGACATCCCTGCATGCAAACCAGCAGGCCTGAGTGAAAAAAATAATGAAAACCTGCCTTTTTTTTTTCTTTTTTTTTTTTTTATTTTCCCACCCTAAATTTGGTGGGTTCTTGCATTTGAAAGATGCACGGTTGAAGCACGGCATCCAAAGGCATCAAGATTTCCCCGGTGTCCTTAGGGCTTTTCCAAGACTTTCCATCAAAGGCTTTTCCTTCAAGGAAAATTTTCTTCTTTTTTTTTTTTTTTTTAAATTTAGCGATTTTCTAATGATGGTTGTTGGTAAAGACGGGATTTGGGCTTCAAAACCCGAGACCCACAATGCTTATTGTTAGAGGCACCAATAAAACACTCCGAGCCATCTGCACTGGGAGACCACCAGCACTCAAAACTTCGGCAACCTCCTCCCCACCATGCTAAAATCCTCCTTTCCAACCCCAAAAATGAAATGATCAGACCAGCCCCCCGTGTCATTTTTTGGAGCCTCAAGCCACTGACAGTGCTGACTGCAGTGACTTGTTTTCCAGCTGTCACCCCCAAAACGGTGTGATTTCCTTGACCAAACCCCCCAAGGTCAGTGCACGCTGGACACTCAAATCCCACCAGAGCCTCAGTGGTTAAAAAAGGCTCCATTTTTTTGGCAGAAGTACCCCCATTTTTGGTATACTATTGCCAGCATCCTTTCTTCCTGCTGGTGCTCCAAAACTTCCAATAAGATGAGGAGCAGAGATGCTATTTGGTTAAAACCCACATTATCCATGATGCCAGATGGAGAAATCCCACAGAGAAGCCCAAGTTTCTTCTGACCAAGCTGAGAGCAGAGGTCCAACCCCCACCCCAGTAGGAGAATTTCTTTTAGTTTCTCAATCCTGCTTAGAAATCTCAGACCATGGGGTTCTCCTGGCACCTGGCAGGAAACGGCTTCTCAGTTTCTGGTCTTCTAAATCCCTTTTTGTGTTTGCAAAGCTGCAGTTCTGCCCTCCAGAAACGCGGGAGATGTTGGGGTGGCAGCCCAACGCTGTGACACTCTCGTCCTCAATCCAGAAAAATCCAAAATTTCCCATTAAAAAAAAAAACAAAATAAAGGCTGGGAAGTCCCCAACCTGCTGCTGCTCCACGTCCTGGCTGAGGTTTTCCCACAAGCTGCTCCTTGGAGCTGCATTGCTGATGCCTTGGGGATCTCCCACCTCCCTGGAGAGCAAGTCTTTGCAACCAGTTTCCAAGAGATTTCTTGGCTGAATCATGCAGGGAAAAGGGGTGGGATTTCTAGAGTTTTGCCTTTCTCCCAGCCCTGCTGATGGGAGAGAAGTCTTCCTGCATGAAAATATCCAGCTTGCATCTAAGCTCCCTCTGCCTATCTCCATCTCCAATCCCCAAAAATGGGGTGATTTGGTAATTCTGCATTTTGACTGATGGCTGATGTGCCACAGCCCTACCTGTGAGGCAGCTTTCACAGTTCAGCCTGCCAGGAAAGGGTATTCTAGAGCTGTTAGCTGCAAAAAAACGCTCTATTATCCATCTGCAAAAATTCAGGGAAGTCCTCTTGTAGTTTTGTTCGCTTCTTCATGCCTTAAGGGAATATTTTTCCCACCTGCAGTGAAAATGGTCATGCCCAAAAATACTACGAAAATACAAGCAAAGCCACTTTGTGCCTCCGAATAGAGATTCAGACAAACCACCACCTGGAATTGAACATTTGGGGGCTTTTTTTCCTTCTTTTTGCCCCAGCTTGCAGGGTGTTTTGGTGACCATGGTGCTCACCATGAGATGCTGGAAGAGCCATGAGCGCATGATGTTGGTGGCATGTTTGGGCAGGACGCCCCGTTTGTTCTTGGACTTCTTGTCCTCACCATCAAGGAGGGAGGTGAGATCCAGGTTCACCTGTCAGGGGAGAGGAATGGGGAGAGAACTGGTCAAAAATGGCGACTGGCAATCAAAAAATGAGCAAAACCAACCCAAAAGACGAGCAACAACAACAAAGAAATGAGCAAAGCCAACCCAAGTTGGGGTTGGGACGAGGGCAAAAAAACCAGCACTTACAGGGAGCGCCTAAAACCCATTTCCCCCTCCATCAAATTGGCATTAAATGCACATTTTCTCCCAGGATCTGTATTTTTTATCTGCACTTTCCTTGCAAGGACAATGGCACAGTTGGGGACTGTGGTGATGAAGCCGTAACCAATTTCAATGTGCGATTTCAGAGGAAAACATTTTTACCTTAAAAAAAGCAATGAAAAATAAACCCAAACCTCATGAGAAGATGATTTTTTCAACTGAAAGTTAAAACCCTGCCACTCACTAACCCCTTGCAAATCCAGGGTTCTCACTCAGCTGATTCCCACCACGAGAAAGATGCCCTCTCCCACTGCAAGGAGGAGGATGTCCACTGAGCCAAAATTTGCTCCTTCCCTCCCCCTAAAAATCAAAAATAAGCATCTTGCTGCAAGAGAAGTTTTAATGAGGATGCGGGAACCGAACTGAAATCTAAGCGCTTGAGTTAAAAAGGGATATTTTTTTTTTACTTTTTTTTTCCATCTCTTCATCAAAACACTTCTCCTGGATGAATTAAACATCAGGCCAGCAGGTCCCTGTGATTCCCCTGGGCTCCAGCTGAATAAATCATGCTGGCGGCACAGGAAGAGCATCCAGAGGTGCTTGTCCGGGGCTCTCTCCCTGCCCCAATATTCCCTGTGCGCGTGTTTTTCCCACCACAGAGGGTTTTGCTGCAAGATTTAAACCTGTGATGGAGAGATATTAAAGAAGATTTTTTTTAAAGCATTGCACAGGCAGTGAAACCTGGCAGGGAGGTGCCACCCCTTTCCAAAGTGCCGTTTATGGATTGTTCTGTAAAAGAGGCTCCTGCAACTAAAATGGAGCATTTCAGAAAAAAATGGGGGACTGGGATTTTTGATTTTTGCTGCTCTGCCCCTGGGAAGCAGCAGAGCAGAAATGAATGGTTTTTTCCCCACAAATTCCTGGGGAATGGAGGTTAGGAAGAACTTGTCTCATGGCAAGAATGCAAGGAAACCCTCCATAGTTCACTGCAATGTCAAAAAAACCCACCCAAAACCAAAACCAAAACTGGAATAAAACCAGAGCAAATGGCTAAAAAATATCCCCAAATCCAGAAAGCAAGGAAAAAAAAAAGAGCCTTTCTCACCAGCTGTAATTGCTGTACTGGACAGGCAGTGCCAGTGATCCCAGATCACAGTATTAGATCACTGTTATAATATACTGCTGATATAGTATATCACCAATAACATCTATCCTATCCCATCCTATCCTTTTCCATTGCATCCTATCCCGTAATATATAGTATACAATTAACATAGATATAATTTACAATATATATATAATTTACAATATGTAATACAGGATATAGAATAGAATGGGACATGTTCTATTATACATTATATCAGATATTGTTGTATATTACTATTATTATACTGCACAATATAATATGTACATTGTTATATATTGTAATATTTTATAACAATAATATAAGTATTGCTGTAACAACTTAGATCATTGCTGTAATTCCTTAGGTACCCCAAGGGCACCTGGCAGATGGATTTAATCAACGTTTCTTGCTAATTAAAAATTTAGGATACTCCAAGGGTTGAATACCAACTCCGCATATTCCGTGAATTCATGGGGAAAGCAGGGGGACTCTGCTTGCCGCAGTGCCAAGCGCTGGGTGAAGGGGGGATTTGGGGTGGGAAGGTCTCACCTGGGCGTTGGGGATCTGCAGGGCACCGGGGGCGATGGCTTGGGCGAGGACCTGGCCCTGCGACGTCACCATCGTCACGGGCTGGTACAAGGCTCCACCTACGGAAAAAACCACTCGTGAGGGGTGCCGAACCCACCCAGATTTTACCTGCCCACCCAGCCTTCCCCGTGCCCCCCTACCTGGCACGGCGGGCGAGCCACTGCCGGCGCTCATGGCCAAGTTGCCCGGCGGCAGCGCGGCCGCCGGCACCACGATGCCCGGCGGCGGGTTAGACGCAGGTGGCAGGGCTGCTGGAGAGCTCTGCAGCATCTCCTGCAGGGGGAAGAAAAATACTGAACCCGTGAATTTTAACACGAAAGGTTGTATTTTTGCCCCTGCAGTAACTTTGCCCCGTTGCTCTTTTTTACGTTCCTGTGGTTTAACAGGCGGAAGTGCAGAGAAAAGGGGATTTTTCAGTTTGTCGCGACCGTAAGGAAGAGATGGAAAAATAAGGATTTATGCTCTGCCAGGCTCCCACTAAGCATCTTCCCCACACTCGCCTTCTTTATGCAGCCACCGCTTCCCATAAGGAAAAACGAAAAGGGAACAAAAAAGATCAGGATAGACCAGAAGCTGCAGCTCCTTTTCTCCACTCAACAGAGCTACAGAGATGGGAATCTGAATGCACCAACCAATTAATTTTACATCAAGCCCTGGGTGCGTCATTCCACAGGGAACTGGGGCACTCTGTGTCCACGTTGATGCATTGCTGGAGGGGGGAAAACGTGAGGTCTGTTCCTTTTCCCTCCTTTTTCCCCATCACATTCATGCAACTTTTTCCCTATCACTCACCACCACTTTGCCTGTGCCCTGGTTCTCAATAAACTTCATATTTTTGCTGTTAAAATCCCTTTGCTGCATTTTCCCTGCGATGCCAAGCCCAAAACTTTGGACCCAACGCCTCTGCCACGTGTTATTTTTGTCCTCCCCGTTGATGATCTGAATATTATTTATCTGGAAATTTTCCTGCAATTGCTGTGAATTTTGCAGCCACCTCCCAGACATCCCTTTTCATAGCTGAATCAATTTAAAAAAAAGTGAATATGACCATAAAATACTTGTACTTTTTTTTAGTGTCCCTTCCCCACATCCAGTCCCCTGGGGGACGTGGTTTCCAGTTTGAAAACTGAGGATTTCTCAGCATCCAGAGAGGAAAAATCAGTCTCTTTTGCACACACCTGGACTTGGCTCTTGCTGAGCACCTGGCTAACAAACAAAGTGGAAATATTCATAGAAAATATTCATAGAAAACCAGTCGTGGTCCAGCAGAACTTCAAAAAGCAGCCAGATACAGCCAAGGTGAACCAGAGATTTGGAGCAGCCTGAAGACCTCTAACTTCCCTCTTTTGCCTTGTTTTTCCATGATTCCTCCTAAAGAAGGGCATCTGGAAGACCATTTTTGGAAGTGCATTGGTAAGAAATCATTTGGAATATCACAAAATTGAAACTGTTTCCAGAGACAGTGGTCAAAGCCATTTTCAACAGGATTTTATGATGGCAAAAATTGCATTTTGTTGGTGGTGTAGAGGAAAACTGTCCCAAAACACCATCTCAGGGGTGTCCAAAAAGGCAGAATACTGGTAATTATTAGAAAAAGACATTAAAGAAATTCATAGTGTTTCTGCAACAGAACTGTGAAACCAAGGGGAAGTGGAGGCTCTGCCTTAAAATAAATACAGATAGATATCTCCAAGAAGATTTAAAAAATATATTTTGCATACTAATTGCCTCAGATTGCAAATGTCAGCCAAATTCTATTACACTTGATAGTTTTGCTGCAGTGGAAAATACTTTATATTTTGAGATGCAAAGAAGTTCATGGAATTCTAGAACGGGTTGGGTGGGAACGGAAATTAAAGACTATTTTTTTTCACCCCCTACCATGGGCAGGGACACCTTCCACTAGCCCAGGTTGCTCCAAGCCCTGTCCAACCTGGCCTTAGACACTTCCAGGGATGGGGCAGCTTCTCTGGGCAACCTATGCCAGGGTCTCCCTGCCCTCAAGTTGAAACGTTTCTGGCAATTTTGAAACCCGAGTGTGAAAAAAATGCATCACTAGGGGTCTCTGCAGATCCACCTCTTGTCACTGACCAACGGCAAGAGGATTTCTCCGAATTAAAAGGCACTTTGGTGAAGAAAAAGACGTGGGACACATTGCATTGCACAAAAACACGCCCTTTCTTTCAATAAGGCGAATATCCAAGTGCCCAAGTTAAGGAAGTGCTAAAATTCAGTGTCATTGAGCTGCTGTTCTTCCCCTTGTGCTTTACCACACAGTCATTTATTTCTGTGTGGCACACGATGTGACATAAAAATGTCTGCCTCATCCTAACTTCTTGAAAATGATTTGTGCTGGGGGAAATTGGGATTAGTTGGAGAGAAAAGAAGCCCACGGGTTTGCTGAGAAAGAGCTGGCCAAACTCAAACTCCAGGAAGGTGATTCATAAGGCTCCTTCATGAATGGAAGGGTGGATGGAGATGAGAAAAGAGTTGGCTTTAAATAACAGAGAAATCCAGGCTCGTCCACAAGGAAAACCTGGATAAATTAAGATCTACACAGAGAAGCACGGCATGGAGTTTCACTGACCCATCAGCCTCCAATCACCTGGGCTAGTGGAAGGTGTCCCACCCATGGCAGGGGGCTGGAATGAGATGAACTTTAAGGTCCCTTCCAACCCAAACCATTCCATGATTCCATGGAGAAGGAATCGGAGAAGAAGAAATGCTGTCCTGGAAGTGCTCGTTTAAGCACTGGCATTCTGAAACAAGAGCTGAAAGAATGCAAAATTTGAGTCAATTTTAATGTCCCTGGCAGGGCTGGGGTTCCTGATGGGATGGGCTTTGTGGTGGGTTTTTTCTTCCCAGTGGAGAGCAGTGAGGACCCTTTGATGTCAAAGGGAAGTTGGGCTTACTTTAAGCATTGGGTAAAATTGGTTGAGAAAAAAAAAAGAAAAGTAGCACCTCCCCTGTCCCATCCCTGTCTGAAAAACTAAAAAAACCCCATTTATTAAATGAAGGAAGGGGATTAAAAAGGGCCTCATATGGACTCAAGGCAGAGGAATGAAGCCAAGTGAAAAACAACCATCAGAAACGGAGGAAGGGGAATTGCTTGGTGGACTTGCAGGACACAGAGGCTACAACTCCTCCACAGAACAAAGCAAAGCGCCAAATGAGAAAGCAACAGAGAAAACAGGGTAGGAAAACATCTGTAAGGTAACGAAGGTTCAGGGAAGGTGCATCACATGGGAAAACCCCCAACTTGTCACCCAAACTTGGCCAACACCAGGAGTCCTCTCCAGACTCGGTGAAATAAGAGGATCTAAGCAAAATCTTCCACAAAAGCAAAAACATCTGTTTGAGTGTTCTCTCACATTCCACCATCTCTAAGCATTTTTTGTTTGCGATTCCAGAAATTCTTACATCTCTTTTCCATCTTAGAAAGTACAAATAACACCAGGATACACCAGGGAAATCCAACAGTGACGGTCCTGTGATGACATTTTGACACTCCAGACATTGTTTTCCCGGTTTTGTTTGACATCGTTGTTATTGAGTATCCATAATTTTTTAAGCATTCTGACCTGTGGTAAAAAACTTGGAAAAACCTGAAATATTTCACTTTCATGACAACCTTGGTGTACCTCCTCACAGAATGATTGTTGCTCCTCCCAAACCCCAACAAAACCTATTTGCTGAGAAACCTCATTCCTTGGTATTAATTGTACTTCGTTATTTAGACTTTTTTTTTTTTAAATCCTAAATTAATGGCCCATTTGCTCTTGCACCTTCCCTCAGCACGAGCCAAATAGGTTGATAATTAGAGAAATCATCCCACTTGCCATTTTTTAAACACCAATCCCACGAATTTTCAGCTCTCTGGAGCACCCTCAGCCCTTAAAACTCAACTGAGGGATATAGAGTATTTCCACCCTATTTTTTTAAGCCTTATCCATGCAAAGTCAATGAGTTTAAAGTTGATGTTGCTTAACTGGATACTTAGAAAATATTTGCCATTGTACTGTCAACAGCATCTCATCCTCATCCAATGACCAGCTGAGACACTGGCTCCTTCTGGTCCTTCACCGGGAATTTTTCAGCTCCTGTTGCCTGCTGAAAATCCCTCAGTCGTTGAGTGAACATTTTCCTTCCAGCTGGGTCTTTCCTGGGTGTGTTCCCATTTATTTAGTAACCGCTTTCAAACCCTCACTTGAATTCCTCAACTTCCAGTCCTTGCCTGGAAGGGAAACGTCAGCGGCTCCGGGCTTGCAGGAATCGGAGACAGCTCGGTACCTCTCCATGGGCCTGATTATTTTCCAAAGACTTGTGCTAATTTTCTGATATGATCCCCACCTCTTTGTGAGGCACTAAATCCTCATTACTTTTCCTGACCGATGCATTCTAATTAGACCAACACTTTAAAAAAAAAAAAAAAGGAAAAAAAAAAAAAAAAAAAGAGGAAAGGAGAGAGGGGAGGAAAAAAAAAAAAACCACAATAGCCACAGGACGGCTTTCCATCTCATTAACTCCCTCACTTATTATTTTCATGAAAATTACTGATAAAAAACGTGCATCTCCATTTGCTGGGACCGGGAGCTTCGTCGGCTCATATCTAACATCTCTCTCATCACCCGGGATGTGAGCTGTTGCCATGGCAATGCACAATAATAGAAACTAATAAATTACAAACGAGATGCTCGTTGAGCAATTATTGTTCTCTTTTATGCAAGTGTCTTGCTAATTTTGATCATAAGGAATGCTACCATAAAGCAGCGAAGGGATAATAAGTCCATTTCTAGAGATTATTAGAAAATAGAGCGAGGATTGGGTTTTTTTAGATCAATGATTAAGTGGTTTGGTGCTTTCAGGGAACCCAAATAAGAAATGGAACTTTTCTGGGGGGCTTGTCCTTCATAGTGCTGGGAGCTTCAAACTCTGTACCACCAGGAGCTGAGCTATGAAAAACGCTATTTTTTTTTAATTTCTACCACCTTAAAATGCTCTGAAAAGCCCTAAAAAGCCCCCATCACCTGCCTCGTTTTTAGGGAGAACCCCAGGAACTGCCTGGGTTATTTTGGGTTGGCTGCAGTTATTCCTGGTGGGATTGTACAACCCTAAATTTCGTTTTTCTCCCCCCAAAAAACTGAGTGTCTGAGAGAGACGAATCCCCTAGGGACACACAATATATCATCAAGTTATTTGGGATGCAACCAGCCAAGATTTATTCCCTGCACTGCAGATGCATGTGAAAACCCCAAGCCATGGGCAAGTTCTTTTCCAAATATTAAGTTACAGTCCCTTATTTTGCCCCAAAAGCCACCAAGGTGCAGCTTGGTTTGGCCACTTCAGTTGATATTTCTGCAATTCTCAGAAATAAAACATTTCCTTGTACTCTTCCACTGTTCTTGAGGCACCCAATGCTTTCTTCTCCCAGCTAAAATCCAAATTATGCAAAAAAGAAGTGAAGGGAATGTTGATCATGCTGAGGGAGAACTGTAAGATGTGCTAAGGCCCCAAAAAAAGAGCAGTGAAGCCAAAAAGGGTTATCTGAGACCCAAAAATCTGTTGAGCTGCCTTGAAACCAACAGGGTGAGAGAAGCAGTGAAGAAAATTACGCTGTCTCTGCCCCTCCTGCCAATAAAATACTATTTTTTCACGAAAAAATGCTGATTTCTCGTTGATACTCCCATGCATGGCCTCCTTCCCATCACATTTCATTGCTGCAACGTTAAGAGCTTAGGAGGACTCCTCCACTCTCCCTTCTGCAGAGCCACAACCACTGTGGGCTGCAGCTCTGCCAAACCCACGAGAAAAAAGGCCGCAAAAAAAAAAATTAAAAATAAAGCAAAAAAAACCCCCGCAGCATCATTTGATATATGGGCAAGATACAGGGGTGTTTTTGGGTTTTTGTTTTCATCCTCGGGGATGGATTTTGAGGAGGCCACAACTGTCGTGGAGCAGCCCTGAAGCCTTGTTGGCCCAACTTGCCCGTTGGCCAAGGTGCAACAACGGAGAGGAGAGACGAATTTTAAGGAGTTACCTGGGGGTGGAGGCTGATGGAGGAGGGGTTGGGGGAGTAGGGCCCCCCCAGGTCATTCCTGAGTAGGTTGTCGCTGTGCATCTTGGTTTTGAGGCAGGTGATGTAGCGGTTGCAAAAGTCCTTGCACAACTCATTGACCTTCTCTAACTCCAGGAGGTGGATGCGCAGCACCTGGATTGCCTTCACCATCTGGGCAAGGGCACACAACGGCAAAGTTAAAATCATGCTTTCCCTCGGGGGGGAAAGAAAAAACAACAAAAAAACCCCAAAAAATCAATATTCTCACCCAAAATCACTGGAACTGATCCCTGTGGTAGAAATAAATTAATTTCCTTTCTCAACACACTGAAAAAAACCCCAGTATTCTGGCTCAAAACCCATCCCAGAACCCACCTGCCTTCACACCTGCATTTCTTCTGCTTCCCCATCAACCCGAAATTCCAAAGAGGGGGGGGAAAAAGAATCACCAAATTCACCTTCATGCCTTCATGGGAATTGCTTCCCGTGCCTCAATCCCAAAAAAAAAAGTCCAAGCCAAAAACCCTGGATGTTGAAAAGTGTTTGGTTATTCTCCAGAGGCCACTTCTTCTAACAAGATTACGGGGCTGCAACTCAGCCGTGAGCTGTTGCTGGTGCAAAGCCTGGGCCTCATTAAAACGTACCCCATAAACCTTAAAAAATTTACACATAAAACATTCCTCTCGCCGAGCTGAAACCTTAAGTTTTATAGCTGCTGTTTGAAATCTTGCATAATATATAAAATTTCAGCTATTCACTCCGGGGCAATAAATCCTGTTTTATGTAACAAAGCGTCTTTGCATTTCAAAGGGTGTTTTTAACTTGCAAATTTTAGTGGTCATCTTTACAAACTGCAAGTCGCCAGGGTTGGGAAACATCCTGAGAAATCCAGGGCCGAACTCCAGTGGCGGAGAAAGTGAATTTTTGGTTGGCGAACAACAGGGATGATGGGCTGTGGATGGAAAGATCTTCTTTTTTTTTTTTTGGTTTTTGGGGTTTGTTTTTTTTTCTCTTTTTCTCTGCTTTTCCCCCGCCCCCTCCTCTGCAGCCGGCTCAGGCGGAGCGCGAGGTGGAGGTGCCGTGCCCCGGCTTTCCGCATCCTCCCGGGGCTCAGCGGCCATGAAAGTCAATATTCAAGGGCAAAGGCAGGAAGACCTGACACATATATGTATAAAAAATAAATCTCTCAATTATCTCAGCTCATTTGCTTAGGGTCTCATTTTATGTGCCTGCTCCGCTGCGTCGTATATCTGTCCGGATAAAGAGTTACAGTCCGACGGCGGACGTGCGCGGGGTTGTAAAAAATACAGATGCTGAATTAATTGACTGTGTGGCACTCGGCAGCTGATTGAGTTGATAATGGTGAGATCTGACCTTTTTCTAATTTCTAATTATGTGCATCTTGGCAGTGAGGAATACATGACTCTTATTCTAATGATGGCTAATGCCACTGG
The DNA here is from genome assembly GCA_013396775.1 of Cephalopterus ornatus. Classification (NCBI taxonomy): domain Eukaryota; kingdom Metazoa; phylum Chordata; class Aves; order Passeriformes; family Cotingidae; genus Cephalopterus; species Cephalopterus ornatus. Next base: position 423,140 of record VZRE01004991.1, read on the forward strand.
CCTTTTCATCCCTGCTCTGCCATCGCCGATTTTCCGGCGAATTGGCGGCCTTAAAAGAAAAAACAAACCACCCAACGACGAAAAAAATAACAAAGGAAAAAAGGACAATGCAAACAGGGGAAAAGCATCAGCTCAAGAACAGGTGGAAATGTTGTGTTTTGAGCACTGCAAGACTTTTCCACCCGAAATTCCCTTCGGCTAGTGCCTCCCACCAACGGGAATGGTGCTTCTTCAGCAGCACATTAAAGGTCTCCTCTGTCTTGATGCAGGAGTTCCACACTGAGCTCTCTGGATGGCTTTTGGAGGAGTCCTGGGCATTGGACAGAACATATACGTGCAGATATGTACTAGAAATAGGGCGGACCCACGTATACAGAGACACAGATACAGCTACAGATATATAGATAGAGCTGTAGCTAAATATGAACATATCGAGTGCAGCAAGGTTATACGTGGGATAAGTGCAACTGCCCATGGCCAAATTTCACCTTGGCAGCAAGAGCTGCTCCAAATATGCCCAAAGAACATGATTACTGTGTTGGCTTTTTTCAAGAAACCACAAAAAACCCCAGTGAAAATAAGCAGTGTGGACACATTTGCTGCACTGTTTGCTGAAAGTGTTTCACCTTGATATATGTAGAAATAAATTTTCCTTTCCCAAAGTTTTAGACCTTTTTTTTTGCTTCACCTGGCTCCATTTCTCTCCTCCTGCTAGATCATTACACCCATTTTTAGCTATTTTAATGCAATGGGGTTTTGTTGGGGTACCACAGCATCAGATGCGTGTTTAGTCCCAAAGCTGAAATAATCCAAAACATTGGTTGGTTTGGGGGTTTTTTGATTGCTTGTCTCGGAATGATTTCTGTTCTTGACTATAGGTTATTGCAATATGGGTTTAGTGATCTGCAAAAGGGCTTTGCGTGGCCTGCAAATTTTTTGGAGGGTATTCCGCAGACTTCTGGTTTAGGGACGTTGCAAAACTCTCCTCCACAAGTTGAAATCAGGCACAAAAGGTGTGGGATTTTACTCCATCTTGAAACCACCTCTTGGTTTTTTTAGGAAACCAGTAGCACGTGCACCTAGATGAGCTTTGCTCTTTCTTCTTCCCTTTGTGACAGGTCATCATCCAAAATCACCTTCTCGATATCTGTAACACTGAGAAAAAGCTGCCTTTGAGTTGCCTGATTTTGCTTCTTTTGTGGGATGGAAATCCCTCTTCTGCAGATCCCAGGGGACACGCCAACACCCAGGGAAGGTGTTTTGCTCTTTGCCTCATCAGAGGTGGGCAAAACTGCCCCTTAAGACCTTGACAGTTTGCTTGCAGAGCACCAGGATGTTGCCATGCACCCGTCCACCCACACATTTGCCATGGAGACCACATGTGAGATGCCTTCTGGACAAAATAATGGGATTTGGGGATGCTTCCTGAGGTCTGCCCAAGAGAAAAGCTCCATCCCAAGCAGAGTCTTCTGAGGCACCTTCCAGCACCAATGGGTACAGTAGGAAGGTGGGGTTGCTGTGACAGGGAAGCCACCAAAACCGGTCCAATGTGTCCCAAAGCATTGATATCTTATGGAAAAAGCTCTTCTTTTGCCCTGCTTCTAGGACAAGAGCTGGCTATCACACTTCGAACAAGATGGTGCCAGACAAGAATGCTGATGCCATTGCATGTTGCACTGCAGAGCAGTTCATTCCTACAGAGATTGCAAGTTTTGGGGCACAAACCATCCCATGATCTTGGCTGTTTCCAGCAACCTCGTTTATCTCACCGAGTTTGAGTAGGCAAACTAGCCAAAAATGGGCTAGGGGTTTGTTCTCACAGGGGATCTTCTGGAAAAGGTCTCAGAGAAGGTACTGGAGAAGGTCTCACAAGGTTTATGGAGAACATTGCCAAGACAGCCAGCACTAGAGAGCCCAAAGACACGGTGGTAGATCTTAATTTGTTCCTCACCCTCCACCTTCTTGCCTCCCCCCAAAACCATCTGCCAAGCCCCAGCTGCCTCTACCAGGTTGTCCAGCTCGGGGTCATCACTGAAGAAGGGCTTGTGCTCCTGCTCCTGCTGGTGGACGAAGTTCTCGATGTCGACGTCGAAGCTGGCTGAGGTGATGCACTCAGAGCCCTGCGTCGCCTGCTCACACTTCTCAAAGAGCAACGTCAGCAGCGGGAACAGAGGGTGCCTGCAGAGGACAAAGGAGAACCCCCTTAAGGACCACTGTTTTAGGTCACATGTCCATCTTTACCCCATGTTATCCATCCATCCATCCCTCCATCCATCCTTCCCCTCCCAGCTTGTAAGAACCTCACTACCAAGCCCCACTACAAGTGCTCCCTCTACACCTTTTCCAACAACAGCAAAAAAAAAAAGCTTAAAAATTGCAAAATTCACCATCTCCGCCATCGAGCAACGACTCCTCCCAATGTCTTGGTGTTCTCCATCGCTGCAGCAAAGTCAGCATTTCCTGCATGTTTTACCATCTGCTGTCCTGGTGCCTTTGCCTTTCAAGGATGGAAAGGCATCCTGGTCTTTGATGGCAATATTTTACCTCAAATCACCTCTGTTTGTTGGAGATGATGGATGGGGGCTCCTACGTGTCTGCAGCATCCTAGGGACCAACCCTGCTTTGGGTTGCTCCTCCACCAAGAGGTTTCTGCATCTCTGTCAAGTCCACACAGGTGGGTCAAATCCCACTTCTTTCCTACCGTGAGAGGACTCTTGAAAACAAAGATTTATAGTTCTTGAACTCTACAATTCTCTCCAATAACGATGCTGAATCGATGCAATATGAAATGCAAATACACACTCAGCACCAAAGCATGTGGAGAGGACGGGGATGCAGACTGTGGGTTAATCCAAGCTTCAGTTGTGCAAATTAAAATCAAAAAGTTTAACGGATTCTTTCAGGGCAGAAATGCAAAACGGCGCTGCAGAAACGGTCTCCCACAGCACTCCAGTTATCCCAGCACGATGGGACTGGCTCCACCATTTTATCTCCAAAAGATGTCCCAGAAGATGATTACGAATCCCTTCCTGACAGTCTTTTTGAGCCGGAGTCAGGCGAAGGGGTTAAAGCCCTCGGCTAAGTCTTCATTTGCAGCCGTTAATACCACAGCATATTATAGTTTAATCTGTCCTGATCCCGGTTTAATGCAAGATTCACTGAGGCTGGAGCGGAGAACGGCGAGGGGGGGAAATCATTTCATAATTTCAGTAGCCCCACCGGGGCTTAGCCGGGGGATATGAAAGGCAAATTCCAGGCGGCGGCTTGAATTATTGGGACTTATGAACTGGTGGCACCGCAGCAGGTGCCTGCTCCCATTTCCAGAGCCACTCCATCAATTAGGAGCAAAGGCACGGAATTACCCCGAGCACGGGGGTTTGGGGAGGGGGGAAAGGGGATTGCAGCCCCTGAGCAATTTGTAGCCCCTTTGCTTCAAGGGGTTGCATCGATCAAGGGGGGATTAAGACCGGTCTCACCCCGTGCTCTTCAGTATTAATAATGGGGGCAGTGCCGCTGTGGACCCCCAGGAATTTTTCGGAGCTGGAGAGAAGGGGGAGGGGGAGGCACGTGGCTGAGGGGAGAATGGTTCCGCTTTTCAGCTGGAACTAAACGAAACCAAAATAAAAATTTACGGCAAAATGAAGGGAAACAAAGTAGAATCCAGTCCAATCAAATCTATCAATAAATAAAATTAAGTTACACAAAATAATAAAGGAAAACACTAAACAGAATAACATAAAATAACATTAAACAAAATAATAAAATATTATCAGAGGAAACCGGGGGGGCAAAACCCCCAGGGATGGGTTAAAGAAGAGCACTGAGGGCACTCTGAGCACAGTGGCAAGGGCTGCTGGAATTTGCCATGAGCTATAGGCTGAATTGTTGCATTTTTGTGAGGGTTTTTTCATTTTTGCGTGGGAGAAACCCCAATCCCAACCACCATTTTCTCCATTTCCAGCCTTTCCATGGCCACGCCAGGCAGAGGGAAGGACGGCCCACCATGGGGGTTTGCAGGTGGAGGTTGGGGCATAAAAACTGTGATCTGGAGCCCCTCCTTGCTCTGAAATAGAGGGAATAGATGGATATCCAGGATGCACAGGGGAAACAGAAGGATTTTCTTCACCAAGGGCGTTACACAGGTGGAAAACCATCCCTATGGCACCAAGGAGAGTTTTGGGATGGAAAAAATCTGCTTTTGTTGAATAAGGTCTTGCAAAAAAAAAAAACCAAAAAAACCTGTGGGTTTTTTTTTTTTTTTTTCCAGGGAATCCTCCAAATGAAAGGGCTGAACCAGCCCTGACATTTTGCTGCAGGAGAGAGGTCATTTGCAGCCACTAATAAAAAGGATTCGACACGGGCTAATAAAGAGGAATGAATTCCTCTAATGGCCTAATTTCCCACCTTCAGCCAGGCTCGAGCCAGTGGCACTGTGGGCACATCACAACAGGAATTTGGGGGTTTTTTTCACCCCTTTCCTACTCAAAAAAGAAAAGGAAAAAAAAAAAAGGAAACTTAATGCAAAGAAACCCAGCCATTTCCCACTTGGAAAAATCCAATTTGCGGTGCTCAGGTGGTTTAAGCACCATTTCCCTTCAGAAGCATCATTTTTTTCAGGTCCAAAATCCATTGGGAAGTGCCAGCCCCACTGTTGCATAAAGTCAAGAAAACATTTTAGCTGGGAAAAAACTGCAGCTGAGAAGTGATGTTGCTGGACCAGTCTTGGCCAAGCTGCTCCCACACCAAGCAGGGAGGGGGAGGATTCATTTTTTCCCCTTTTTTCTAGTTTTTTTAATGGGTGATAAACCTCCTGCTAGAGCATAAAACCCGGTGGGGCGACCTGTCCATTGTTTTTTATATTTCCCATCTCATTTGGCCAGCGATTTCCCTCCAGGTTGATCAACAGACACAGCTGATGCCTTCTGCCTTGGTGCAATTATTGAAAAGTAACAAAAATCCATTGGTTTGGGGGAAGGGAACGGACTTAGGAAGGTTGAGAAAATCCTTGTGTGCATTTGATACCTAATGGCATACACACCATCCATATTAACCGTTGGACAGGGGAATATTCACCAAAAAAGGCTCATTTCAGGGATAAAAATTTATCTGGGGGGTCACGTGGCTGGTACCCAAAAATAAGCATCCAGGTTTGGGCAATGAGTCCACACATGGGACTAGGCGACAAATTTTCCCCCACTTTTCTAGGTGGGAAATACCTCCCACAAGGTACTTTTTGCACGTGTTTGGCGTTCAAATTTAGGCTGTGAAAACTCCAAAGGTGGTTTGGTTTTTTTTGTTTTCCTTATCCCATGAATGCTTCAGCAAAACTCCTCCTGGAAGGGCAAAGAGAAGGTGGATTTATCCTCGAATGGCTTCTTTTGCTTTGAGAAAATGATTTTCAACACTGGGAGACCCGTGGCGAATAATCCTTTGCATTTTCCTGGGAAACAGTGAATTTATTCCACACTTTCATCTGCCTTTTCCGACCTTTCAGCCTCGTAGTGTTGGAATATTCGGAGTACAAATATTTTAATTCCTTCAACTGCAAGCTGCTTTTTTTTTCCTTGTTCACAAGCCATCACAGCCCCGACCATTGACAGGGGGTTAATCCTTAACCTTAAACCTTAATCCTAATTATATTAGAATATTGTTACTGTTACATCATTACTGTTCTAATACTGTAAATAATCACATATCCCTTATATAATTATATATTACTTACATAATTATACTATTTACATAATTAGAATATTACTTACAGCAATTATACGACAGCATTACTGCATACATTACAATATTACATATTATTATTCCCAAAGTGACATGAAAAGGGGACTGAAGGAGTCATCCACCCCTTGCCCATCCTGTAAGGATGCACAAACTGCACATTTCAGGTTAATATGTGACTTTACCACTTGTTCAACCCCAAATCAGACGGGGATTTTTGAGGGTGAGTATTTTTGGGGGGGTGGGGGAGATGCTGCAAAACAAAGTACACGAAGGAGCTCCACCACCATGAGTTATGATCAATAGTTATTATTGCTAAAAAGGAGTTAATTGCTAATTCCCCCCCTTCCTGTGTGCTAATTAATGCATTAGGAGAACAGATTAATACAGCTTTATAACAACGAGTGCATCAAAGGATCGATGCGGCAGCCCGCGCATTAATTAATGCATCGCTGAATCGGCGCAACAACCCCGCATTACAACAGCGAGCCATTAGTCAGGCTGCATTAATTAATGCATTAATTACAGAATGCACGCTGCAATTAGCTTGCATCACCTGTAGACAGCCCTCTTGTCGGCCTCCAGCTGTGCCTGGGGGTCGCCGCCCGTGGCCGGCACCGGTGCGTTGGCGGCCGCCGCCGGCGTGGCGAGGTGCACGGGCTGTGCCTTGGTGGGCTGCTGGGCTGTGGCTGTCATCTGGGAAAGGGGAGGGGATAAAAAGAAGAAAATGACATAAAACCAGCGTTTGTTGCGCTCCTCTGCCGAGTTTTGCGACCTCCCCGCGTGGAATTTTGGAAACTCGGGAGGGAAACTTGGGGCTTCGAGCGGGGATGCTGTGGGGGAGGCGAAATGTAGATGTATTTGCGTTTCATCTTGGCCTGGAAAGAGCCGGTTTAGGGTTTTTTACCACGTTTCCCCCGCCCCCCCCATCACTTCTCACTTAGGGAAAACCCAGGGAAGAAGTGCCGCCATCCTTCCTGCGCGGGGTAATTCCGGCAGGGATGTTTCGCACGAGCCCCAGATTCAATCAGCTGCAGCGCTGCAGCTTGCCAGGAGTTTTTTCAAAGCAGGTATTACTGTCTAGACACATTCATTTTCAACTTTATCCCAGAATTAGGCGAGCCTCTTCCAACTGGCCAAGCCCAGCAATGAGTCATCTTGGCGCTGCGAGAAGACAGCCAGAAAAAAAAAAAAATCAACCCTTTTTTTTTTCGATGCCCGTGCCCAAATCACCCATTTTTAGCCCCAATGCTGCCCAGGATTGCTGACATCACGGGAACCCGCTGAGCAATAAACGATCCTGACAACAAACTTTGAGTTTATTTTAAACTCTGCAATTATTTTGGGTCTGTAAGATGTCAGAGCTCCTGCAAATCCCTGCACGGGCTTCCGGCGTCACCCCGAAACTGCCACCCTCTGGTACAGGATAACACCTACTGAGGGGAAATTTTCCCTTAAAAGTAACAATACTATCTAAAAAAAATCTGAATGATGTGCTGCCAGGCTTCGGAAGGGTCCAAGCTTCGCGTTACCGTCACGAGATTCCGTTGAAAAAACGATCCAGGGGGAACGTGAAGCGATAGGGGTTCAAATGCATCAGCAGTGCCCCAAATCCAGTGGTTTTAACCACAAATCTCCGCAGAAAATTAATGCAAAGTGGATGTTTCACCTGTTTCGCTGTCAAAAGTTTGTAAAAAATAAGTATTTGCTTATTTTCACCGGTAAATGTTCCATCCTCCCTCAAGGTGGGGAGCAAAAGGAAGCTCTGGGTCTTGCTAAATATTAGATTTATCATTTATTTATTGTCTAATAGACTTATATGTACTTATTTCTCTGTCTATACGTAATTAGATATTATCTATATTTGTATAATGTTTCTTCATTTCTGTGTAGATTTCCATATAAATAATACATATTGCCTGATACACTTACATATTTATTCCTGTGTTTATTTATATAGAAATGTGTTTACAGGTATTACTTATTTATTTGTCTGATACGCCTCTAGATTTATTTGCGATCATTAATACATCAAAGTACTCATCTGCATAAATTATTATGTTATTCATTATTAGATATATTTATATACAGAAAGCTTTGTTAAACCCAAGCTGGACCAAAACCACGGCACCTTTTGCTTTGAAAATATTTGCCTTTAATATCTCCTGCCTGACCTTTTGCCGTCGCTTTTTTCCTCACTTTTTTCTTTTTTTTCCCCCTCCAATCTCCTTTATTGTTCATAACTCCAAAGTTTGGCTCCAGCACCTGCAAATTCACCCAGCGCTATTTAATTTCCAACTCTCCCAACTCAGCAGTCGCTTTGATTTCCGGCCTCTTTCCCCTTCCCTGGTGCTAAAGAACTGAGTGAAATTTGGGCTTCGCTTCCTCTTCCCAACCCCAGCAGTTTGGATTCTCCATTTTTTCCCCCCCAATCCCCTCATTTTCCACCTAAAACCAAAATGCCAGCAGATTTTTGGGACGCTCCAGCCACGCCACTGAATATCTTCCCAACCTCCTCCTCTTTTCCCCCGTTTTTTCCTGCTTTTATCTCCCTTGAAAACTGCAGTTCTGTGGGAGAAAAAATGGCTTTTTCCCCAATCTTTTCCCTTTTTTTTCCCACCTCATCACACTCATTTACCAGGATTCCAAAGCCCTTTTTGCATCCTGCCCCGAAATCCTGCCAAGTTGAATATTTCCAGCCAAGTCTGCAACTAATTGAGCTTTTACCCAAAAAAAAAACCCCTCCTCTGGGGCTTTTACCTCGAAGCCATTACCTCACCTTGGACTAAAGAAAAGAATAAAAAATAAGCAAAAATAATTCCAAGTCCGTGGAAAAAGAGGTGAGATGATGCTGGGATGGAGGGATTTGCAGGTGGATAGGGAGGAAGGCAAAAACGGAGCCAAAAATGGCTTTTATGGGCAGCAGGTGGGGATGGGAAAGGAGAAAAAAGGCAGCAGGTTCCTGGCAGTAGGAAAATGGGGGAATAAGGAGAGATATTTGGGTGTGAAAGTTGTAGGCATTGAAAAAAATGCAGCTTTGGGAATCTTTTTTCCCCCTGGAAAATGTCCAAAAAGAGTCACAAGGGGGAAAAAAAGGTAAAAAAAAAGAAAAAAAAAAAAAAAAGGAAAAAAAAAAACATTATAAAAAAAGGAAAAAAAAAAAAAAAAAAAAAAAAAAGGAGTACAAAATACATGTTTAAAAATGTAGGAAAAAAAGAAAAAGAAAGATAAAAAATAATATAAATAATAAAAATAATTATGTAAACTGTTAAAAATACGTTAAAATATGTTTAAAATACATTAAAAATATGAAAAAACGTATAAAAATGTTAAAACATGTTCAAAATATGTTTACAAACACGTTGGCAAAAGTGAAGTTTTAGAAAGCAAAACATACCTTCAAAGACATAAAAATGAAAACATGTTTAAAAATGACGATAAAAATGTATTCAAACTATGGGAAAATGCAAACAATACGTTTAAAAATACATAAAACGTAAAAATACGTTTTGAAATGTAGAAAGCACATGAAACGATGTTAAAACACTACAAAAGTTCTAAAATTACGTCCAAAATGCCCTTTAAAATACGTTTAAAATGCAAAGCACGTAAAAAGCTCAAAATTTTTTGAAGATCAAGAAAAAAATCAAAACCAAAAATTTAAAATGAGATTTAAAAAATTGGGAAATGAATCGTAAAGAAACGTTTTTAAAAAAATCCGTGTTTTTGCAAGGCTCCTGGGCAGAGTAGATGTTTTTGAGGTGCTGCTCGAGGTGGGCATGATATTTTTGGGTTGGGGTATTAAATTTCTAGAGCTTGGGTACAATATTTCCAGGTATTACATTTCTGGGGTTTGGGTATGATATTTCTGGGGCTGGGGATTGCATTTTTGGGGTTCGGGTAGAATATTTCTAGATATTTTTTGCTTCTTTTGGAAGGAAATCCTCTGCCAGCTTTAGCTCTAGGAGGGCTTCCCGCAGATTTAAATGCCATAATCCCTCTTTAGGCTTTTTTTTTTGTGAAGACTATGCCCAAAGACATCAAGTTCAGGGAGCAAATCCCCTAAATCGGCAATATTTACCCTATTTCTTAGCATCTCGCTGGGAAATCCCTCCACCGCCGTCACACATGCTGAAAACAGCGGCTCTGAGCCCAAAAACCTGCTGAGGACACCAGGAATTGGACGGTTTTCATGGCTCCTACTGAAAAAAAATCTTGATCTCCACCCCGTGGCTTTCTAAAAAATATTTTCATGCTTAAAAAAGCAGAACGATGTTCATAATTTTCCATTTTTTGCCCCCGTTATAACCACCTAAAAAGCATTTGGGGGGTGGAAGGCAAAGGTGTTTTTATCACTTTCTGGGCTGAAAATCATGAAAAATCAACTTCTTCATCCAATTTTTAATTATTTTTTTTTAAATACATTTATTTAATTAACTATTTGTCATTTTGTCCCTATTGTAACTACCTTTGGAGAGGGGGGAGAAGATGCTTTTTATCCCTTTCTGTGCTGAAATTAATGAAGAATTAACATCTCCACCCGATTTTGAATAACCTTTTTTCCTAAATATATTTTTTTAATAGGTAAATAAAGAAATAATTTCCTCTCCCCTTCCCTTTTTTGTCCCTGTTGTAACCATATAAGAAGCAATTTTTTTGGTAGGGCAAAGCTTCTGCCATCGCTTTCAGTGCTGAAAATGTCTATTTTTAAAACTACCTCTTTTTGTTACCTTTGCCAAAGGCTGGAGACCCTTCTTTAGCTTTTTATTTGTAATTTATTACGGAAAACATATGGATTTTTATGCAGATTCCTTAATTTTCAACAGGTAGAGTGCTCGAGGAGCGTGCCCGTGCTCAGCATAAAAGATGCTCCATGTTACACCCCTTTAACAAAGATTCAGGTGACTAATAAAGCATTTCTTTTTCCTCCAAAAGGCAGCTTTTCCTCTAATTTCTGCTTCATTTCTGCACATTTCTGACAGTGAGGGTAAAACGTTCCGCTGTAAAACATGAAGGCAAAGCTCCCCAAATCCCTTTTTTTAGCACTCTTCTCCCCAAAATGGCTCCCTTGAGGAGGAGCCCACCGTAGCTCTAATAATTGATAATTTTTTTATCCATCACCAGTTCCTCCCCATCTCCTCCCCGTCTTTGGGGAGAAGAAACTCCTGCAATTTGCTTTCCCAACCCCTAGAAATCCCAAATTTTCAGGTAAAAAGTTCACAGCAGTCATGGATCAACCCAAGGAAATCAACTCTCGGCCGCAGCTTTTCCTGCAAATCCACTAAGAAAAAAAAAAAGAACAACTTGAGCAACCCCCTTGACAAGGGGAAAAAAGGAAGGATTTGGTCCTGAGGGTCCCCAAAACTCAGAGTATTAAAATAGGGGGGCAGCTGAGGGGCAGGGAGGGAGAAGGTGGAGGGGATGTCACCGTAGGACGCTACGGAAAATGCGGGCTATTTTAAAAATCCCTCAAATTGCCCATTAGGACTAAAGCGGCGCCGCAGCTCCCGCTGTGTAAGCGAGAAAGGGGAAGAAAAAAAAAAAGAATTGGGAAAAAAAAAGCCCTCCTCAGAGCGGAGCAGCGAAGCGAGTAAATGATGACACAGAAGTTGGAGGAGCCATAAAAACCCCGCCGAGGTGTCGTTTGTGAGGAGTGACCTTTTCCCACCGAAGGAAACGTGCAAAAAGGAGACCCGGGTGGCTTCAGGGCGGGGTGTAAAAAGTCGATTTATTTATTTTAGCTGGCAGAGAACAGGCTCGGGGTTTGGGGGGTGGGAGGGGGTTGTTGTGGTTTGTGTTTTGTTTTTTTTGTTTCCTGGGAGGGGAGATTTTTCTGCTTTTGCAACTGAAAGAAGCAGCAAATGGGGAGAAACTCAAAATCTTCCGCATGAGCAACAACAACAAAAAAGCTGCTTTGAAAACAGATCTGGCTCAGGGCTCAGTGGATCATCCCTGTTAGGTCATTGTAGCTGGGAAAGCAGAAATGTGGCATAAATTTGCCCCTAAAAAACCTTAGGAGGGGCTGCAAGGCACAGGACCATCTCCGAAATCCAACTTCAGCCTCCCAAGTCCAGCCCACTGGGGTGCTCCACTATAGTTTCTCTTGGACAAACTCCTCTTCTTATAATAACTCCATAACAATGCTTGGAAAAGTTATTCAACCCCTTAGAGCACCATTGGAGAGGAAATGTTTTTTCTCCCCTGCCACAGGTTAAAAATGCCATTGAAATAAATCAAAGGGCCATTTCCATGGCTAAACCTGTCCTGGTTTAGTCAAACGTTTCACCTTTCCAGCTAATTAACCTGCTGGTTGCAAACATGCCACCGCATCGGCTTTCCGAGAAATCCCAAGGACCCCAAAATAAGCCCGAAAGGGGAAAAAAACACAGTTTGACCCAAAACCTTTCAACCTCGGAGACTGTTGTCAACAAGGGGTTTAATTTTGCCAGGATCTGACATGAACGTGCTGGGGCGAAATACTTTGTCGTGGCCGTTACTTAGGAAGGCAGGGTAATTAATGAGGGAGTCGGGGTCCCCAGGGGTCTGGAGGAGCCCGTGGGTGCTGGAGGACACTCACCTGTGGGGTGTCTTGGTAGGGAGGAGGAGGCACTGTCTGGGTGGCCATCATCGTCAAAGCCGGTGCTGGGGAGACATGGTGCATCCTGGGTGGGACTCACATCGAGAACCTGCGGGCAGGAGAGGAGCTGCTGGATTAAGAGGCATCTCTCTCCCCCCACAAAAAAAAATCACATAAAGCGGGGGGAAAAGAAAAAGATAGAAGGGAGAGGTGACGTTCCTCGCACGAGCACCCCGGCACGGCGCTCCACCTGGGAGAAACCCGAGGCGAGCGATGACCCTCACCATGCTTTGGTGATTATTGGAGATTTGGGATTTTGGATAAGGAAAGCATCAGGGCCAAAGCCCAGCAGGTCACTGGCAGGGAGATCTGCCCTGGATAGCAGCCAGCCAAAGGAGGAGATGATGGTTGCCATGGGTGAACCTCGTTATATTTTCCCCCTATGAGCCCTGGTGCACCCAGGGCATCTTCTTTCCACCCTTCACGCCTAACCACAGCGCCTAAATAGGGATTTCCATCCCCTTTCCAGTTCTTCCTCCTTTTCGGAAGTAGGAAGACAAATCATTAAATGCAAAACTTGCCATTTTCTGAAATTAGACACCAAATCCCCCCAAAATTATGCATGTCTTTGCCTTCGGCCACCACGGAGTTGCACCCTCAAGCACTGCCTACTCATTCCAGAAGAGACATGGAGTATCCGATGTGGAGTTGATTCCCGTGTTGAGCTGTCCTGCCCAGCTGACTCCTATGCTGAGGTGACCAACCCCAGGATGAAAGCACAGAAATGTGTGGAAACTCTTGCCTGATTTGAACTAGGAAGCAAACCTGGACTTTGATCCCATAAACCGAGGAGGCAATCCTCATGCCACCCTCAACCTCTCTGCTTTCTATAAATGCAGAGTTATCTTGGGGGGAAAACAGACTATTTTACTTGTATCTTCATTTCCAAAGGAGATGGGGGAAAAAAGAGGGGCACCAGGAAGGGACAAATTTCTAGAGGAGCACTTGGCTGGGAGAAGTCCCCAAGGATAAACCTGGTGGCAGATGTGACCCAAAAGCAACTCTTGGCCCCGAAATACCTCCTCTCCCATTATTTCACTGCAGCTGTGTGGTTGCTTTAGCAGAAAAGCCAATAATCTTCCTTAAATCCTTAAAAAAAACCCCTGACCTGTCCCCTCTGCAGCTCTGAGCTCTGTTTTGGGCCAACTCACAAAACCACCCAGCAAAATCTTCCCAGATGCTCCAAAAGTGCATTTCTTGCTGCAACGCCTCATTTTTTTAACACATGACACCTCTCGAAGGGTTCTCCCCTTCACGGTGCCCGTCAGTGCATTCTTCTCATCTGGAGAAGAGCCATGGTGCCAGCCCATGAAGAAATGCAAAAAGGTGTGTAAAGTCCTCTGACACTGTGAGGGGATGTAACCAAAAAACAGTGTCAGCATAATGGTGACATGCAACAAAGTGCAAGGCAGAGGGACAGGGACACTGGTGAGCTCAGTCAGAACTGAGGCACGTTCAGCAATCTTTGTGAAAGATTCCCAATATTCTGGTCTTCTCTACAAGGTCCACATATTTTGGGGGGAAGAGTCACAATATTCCGGTCTTCTCCTTGAGGTTTCAAGATTTACAGGACCCACCAGGTTCACAAATGCACCGTATCCACATGGAAAACCAAGTGCTGTGTGCATGGGATGGGCACTCATATTTATTTTGCATGAATGAATGAGGTTATTCTTTTTTTTACTTTGCATAAATATGAGTAACCCACGAACTGAGAGATCACACCCAAAATCCTGTGCATTGTGAAGGTAGATCAGGGTTCCTGCACGACATAGACCTCTTGCAGGGAGAACGATACTGCATTTATGGGATTAAAATGATGCTTTTCATCTTTTTTTCTCCCCCAACAGCAAAATAGCAGGAGGCAAAATCATCTGCTCCTGAGTGAACTCGCTGCTTAAAATCTTTGGTGTCCAATGTCAAAACTCGCTCGCAGCTGCAGGCACGTGAATATCTGCGTCCTCAGGGGGGTAACACCAAGAGGAAAACCTCCCCACCAGAAATAGCTGCAGCTGGGGAAAAGCAGAATTTAGCGTTGTGATGGTCTGGCCATCTGCGTGGGAAGCTAAAAAAAAAAAAAAAAGACATGGCTATTTTGGGAAAAACACCCCGCTTGGCATCTACTGCTCCTGCCAGGAGCGAGCCCGCAACCAGCACGTGGCGATTCACTGCGGGGTGTGAGTTTTTGGCTGAGCAGATTCCCAGAAGGTGGCAGTCCGGAGCCCAGCTGAATTGCTGAAAAACATCTAAGCTGCTCCAATCGGGCGGTTCATTGAGGTTTTGTGGGTGTTGATCTGGTTGGAGAACAGGACTCACAGCCAAACGTGAAAAACAAAAAAATAGGAGGAAAGTGAGAGACGGCTGTTGCCAGTAGCAGTATATTTATCTTGGGGGCGAAAAAATGCACTTGGGGACTGTAAATATCCTGATGCCTGAGGGAAAAGCTGGACAGGTGTTTCACCTGGGAGCCCCTGGCCAGGAATCTCAGGATGACAGAGCAAAGCCATCAGCCCAATGGATTTATTGGTAGCCAGCACAGGGCAGGGTCAAAAGCTGCTATTTTATGCATTAATCCTTTCTTTTTTTTATATACATATTTTTATTTAATGCTCCAATCCCCTCTTTTTTTCTTTTTTTTTTTTTATTTCCCCACTTCCACTTCTTAAATCAATTTAGCTGCCTGAACTCCTGACCACAGGCACCCAGATGTCGAAAGGAGCAGAGCATCACCAAACCCCTGCCAAACCCTTCCTGCTCAGCTCAAGGCAATGCTCAAATCTTGGGTGAAGAGTGAATTCTGGGGGGCTGGGGATCGAGGAGGGCAGGAATTGCAGCCAACTCTTGGGGCATTTGCACAGAGGAACGGAAAGGTGAGCAATAAAACCCATAAAGGCTCTTTCATTTCCGGACCCAGCAGTACTTTACGTTTTGGCAACGACTTGAGATCAAAGTATCCTAAATTTCCTTATGAAATAAAATTATTTCAGCTATTGCTGAAATGTTGCCATTACGTTGGAAATGTATTTCCCGAAGAGCTTGTGCCTACCTAAAAGAGTCTCAGATTTATAGGTTGGGGTTTTTTTTTTTGCCAACAATATATTACATCATTTTTGAGTAGAAATAATTAAAGACTAAGTTCAGAAGTCCGGGTTTTTTTCCATGTGGTCACTGATGCCTTAAAATATTTTGAAAATCGAAGTATTGTCAGTCACCCACCACCTCCCAGGTGAATATGAATAAATATTAATAAATTGAATAATAAATTGATTAATAAATTGATTAATAAATTGATAAAACAGCCATAAAACCATACTAGAAGTAGACCTGAATGCAAAAAAAATTTTTTTAAATCTCATTTATGGACTTCTCGGCACCATTTTCATAGAAAAATGTTAATACTCGATTTGCAAAAGCACAACTCTTGTTTCCAAACCAATTGGAAAATGGGGATATTTTTTTCTAGCTCATTCAGCAGTTTCTGCCCCGCAGCAACACGTGCAATTGATAGCAGAGGGTTCAACGTGAGAAATCCGAAAAACAACTTTTCAGGCATTTCTCCTCCTCCACCTGAAGCTTCAACATTATTAGAGATACTTGAGGATGTTTTTTCCTAGCCATGGAAGGTACTTTTCTGTATTAAGGGAAGATTGCCTTTTCCAAAGGGGATTTTTTGGAAGAGGGGCTGCTGTGGGATTTGCAACGAGGCCGCGTCAGTCACGCTCCCTCCACAGTTTTTTATGTCACCGTCTTCACGGAGGGCCTGAGCAGGCTGAAGTTTATGATATATGCATTCAGCTAAGTCAAAATGAAGAAATATGGCAGAGCAGGGAGGGAGAGGGTCCTCCAGAGGACGATCCATCTCGCTCGGAACGGCCAGGACAGGTTCACTCTTGGTGGGTGATGCCGACTCTTGATCGGTCATAAAGTGAATTAAGAGCTACCCTCTCGCTCTTGAGCATCTCATTTCTATGCACCAATCTTCACCCTTTTTGCTTGTTTTTACCAAAATACCCTGAAAGATGAACACCAGTTTTCACAAGCTGTTAAAGGAAGTCCCTTATGCCACCCTGAGCCCATTAAAAATAAACCACTATTAACTGGTGCTTAAGATTAAAATAAGCTATTATTAAATGGTCAAAACTGGGGAAGAATCCAATTTTTCAAGACATCACCCATTCTTGACCATTCCTTGTGTTCGAAGTTGCTTCCAAGCAGGTTCCTCATCTGGAGAGATCAGGAGCATTTGTGCAAGACACACCACTGGGCCACCAAATAGTTTGAATTTTTTGTCCGGAATATTTGGTAGCCAAATTTCCTCTCTCCAAACCCAGGAGGTTTAGCACTGGGAGCATCCTTGCTCTCAACCAAGATGATGCATTTTCTAAATGCTGACGCCCTGTACCTCTCCCAGCATCCAGTTATGGAGTTATTGCCCCATAAAAAAGGACGAATTGGGTCTGTGATTCTGTGGGCTAAAGCAGATGGTGATTTGATACTTCTGCAGAATGAACTCTGGACCCCTTTTCCATTTGTCTCCTAAAAGAGCAGTTGGTCAATGCATAAGCAATTGGGACAAAAGGGAGAAGGATGCAGTGTGTCAGACAATGTCAAAAAAACTCTTGCCAAGCACCAGTTTGGAATGTCCCTGGATGAGCCACTGGACACAAGGGAAAGGAGCATTTATTTATTTAACATTTCCATCTAGGTATTTAATTCTTATTTATTTATTTATTTATTTATTTCATATTTGCAGGTATTTATTTGCTCTTCGCACT
This sequence comes from Cephalopterus ornatus, assembly GCA_013396775.1. NCBI lineage: Eukaryota > Metazoa > Chordata > Aves > Passeriformes > Cotingidae > Cephalopterus > Cephalopterus ornatus. Next base: position 440,279 of record VZRE01004991.1, read on the forward strand.
CATATATTTAATATTTCCCAATCCTTCTCCCAACTCCAGCTCCACAGAAAGGAGGGAGCTGCTACAGTGAATTTCCGATGAGAACAACAATTACTGCTAAATATTTCTCTCCTCTCCAAAGATACCCATCCCTAAAAGGCTCCAGGGATATCTCTGCAACATAAACATGAGAATAAAACCTGTAAGAGCCAGTCAGAGCTTTAGTAGACAAGGTTAATGTACCTTGAACAGCAGCATTAAACAACTTCCCTCTTTTTTTAAGTGGAGAGCTGAGATACCTACACACATATAAAAGTGTTATTTTTATAGGGGAAGAGCATTAAAGCACCTTCCAAAACAAACTGGCACAGGGAAACATCAAAGAAGCTTCTTCAAAGTAACCTGAAAATACTTGCATTTTGTGCAACCCAGCCCTTGGCCCAAGAAAAGTTCCCAGAAGAGCAAACTGTGAATTTTTTCACAGGGCAAATCAAAAAGCTTTGAAGTGAAGCGTAGCTGAGGAACCCCAAAAATGCAGAAACTTCCTCTTGCTGGACACGAATTATCCAAAAAAATTCTCTGTTTGCCTTGAGAGTGCTCGCAAAAAATAGGGAGCAGGTGAATTTTCCAACAGCTCTTGTCCGTAAGCAAATTACCTGTGAATAATTTATGTCCAAAATCTTGCCCTGTGCTTTCAACCTTGGCTTGCTTTTGACCACAACCCCCTAATTCCCTGAGTAAGGAATAACTGAGCACCCACATTTCCATCAGGCAAGCACCAAATCTAAATCCCACCCTGGTTCTGCAGTGGGAAGGAGGACGGAGTCCTGACCAGAGGGAGCGGTGTGGGTCGAGTCGAGCCCCACACTCCCTCTTTTGTGCACTTTTGTGACTAATATTCTTGCTGCTACTGTTCATTTCCTTATCCCATCGCTGTTTCCAGTAAATTGCTTTCATCCCAACCTGTGATCTTCGTCTTTTGTGCCTCCAGTTCTCTCCAGCCGCCCAAGGGTGGAATGGGAGGGAGGGGAAGCGAGTGAGCAGTGCGGGGTTTCGGAGTCTTGGTGTGGGGAGGGGAAGCACTAAATTGGGGAATACCATTCCTAAACCACAACAACCAATTTCTCCACCAGCACAAGCGCCAATCAGACCAACAGCAGTGCAAGATCCACCCAAAACCTCAACAGAGACGTGCACCCTCTCAAGATGCCACCACAAACCACGCAAGGACCTTTTGTAACTGCTGCTGCAGCCCACAAACACCCCGTGATCAACGCTGCCATTTTTCATGGGTTTAAATGTAGCTTTAATTTTTGATGCCCTTTTGGGGTGTTTATTTTGCAAACCAAAGCTCACGGGTTTCATGCAAATCTCCCCCAACACCTGCAGGAGAAACACCAGGTAAACACAGATAGGAACCTGCTTTTTGGTGGACTTGCAGGAATTGGGATAAAAGCAGCAGAGCCAATCCAACTGCAGAAACACAGGTGGGAGTGTGCAAAGATTTCCCCACCCCATGGGAAAGCCCCAAAACCAGCAATGCCACAGCACACCTAATAAAACCCTCTCCTCCCTTAAATCTGCCTCATTTCTCGCTATATCCTGCTATCACACTTGGAAATTTTCGCTTTGGGAGAGGGAAAGAAATCCCTTTGGAGCCGGCTGTTTTCCTCTTTCCCATATGGCAGATAAATAAGAGCTCCTGACTTGCTGGGTTTCCACTTCACATCCCTTTCTTGCAGTTCTCTTGTCTCCTCCCAGTCTTCCTCCTCCCTGAATTTCCTTTTGAAATGTAAAATTCCCTAAGAGAAATGACTCTACCAACCAGAAGACAAAAAATGTGGTTTTTATTAAGGCATCCCAGGCTTTCTGGTATCTGCAGAGAGCTGTCCCTATCCAAACCCTGAGCCAAGACACTAAGGACTGCTGTGGGACCCCCTGGATTAATCGCCTCAATTGAAACATCTTTCATTTGCCCATTTGAAAGCAATTTTTTTGCCATATTTCCAGCCTTGATGACAAAAGAGAAGTTTGAGATGTGACATAGTAATTCATACAAGCTCCAGCCAGCTAGGGAGTTACAAGGGGTTTCAAACTCCTTTAATGATGCTTAATAACACTGTCTTCTCCATTTACTCCAAGTGGGAGTAAATCTCAGCCTGGTCTGAACTCAACACAGTGAGGAAACTGGGGTCAAAAAAGGACTGGAAAGTGTTCATGGTGTGAGACAGATGTGCCGAATTTCTTCACAACACGGTGACAAAAGATACAACCTGGCCTCTGAGGGGCATCTCCCTGGTCATGTGGGCTTCAGGAGGAGGAAAGCTGAGATAGTTTTGTGCCTGGAAACTGGGGGGACCAACACACAAGGTGGAGAAATCCAAAGGGAATCAAGCTGTTGCCAGAAGAAGTCATCAGGATAGGCAATTTCTATCATTAACCACTTGGAGCAATGTTCCAGAAGGTAATTAGGTGGACAACCACCATCACATCTTCCTGTGCCTTTCGTGGGAGGTGCCCAGACCTCGCTGGGACAATTTGTCGAGCTGTTTTTGGTTTGGTCTTCTTGCTGGAGATACTTCCAGGCCAGGTTGCTCTTGTGTCCTCCACAGGCTCAGTTTCCACCAAAGAGAACAACCCAACGTGCCCAAAATAAAGGCCAGGAGACAAAGCCCTTCCATGCAAGCACCAGGCAGCTCTCACCAAAATACAGATTGGAAAGAAGGCATCAGGGCAGGGAGGATCCCCCCAAAAGTGGTCGCTGTGGTGACCCCAAGCCCCCTCAAACTCATCAGAAAAGTCATTTCAAAGTGAACCCAACCTGTACCTTTATCAGAACGGGGGTGAAATCACGCTGAGGAGAAATTCATCACTTCCTTCATCATGTGGGGGTTTTTTGGCCAATGGAAGGCCACTGGCAAGAATCAGGGCTGAAAGGGCAGCCTGGGGGAAATAATCCTGCCCTTTTATTAAAAGAGACTTTCAAAGGAGGCAAGACTCAAAAGAAAATACTCAAAGAAAAGATGCTCTGCTGCACCACTGACTGAAGGTTTTGGACTTTCCCCTGAGAAACCCTCATCTTAAATATCACCAGTTTAAGCAGAAACCAGGCACTTTTGCAGGGCATTTGCAGGAATTGAAGGTGGCACCCCTGTCTTCAGTGACCAAAGATTTCTCCTTGCTCCCATAGGAGGAAATTTTGCAGCCAACAGGGTTGTATTTTCTTTGTCACCCGACAAGCGCCTCTGGTTTTGGCACAGTGACATTTGTCACTCTGTCACGCCCTAATTTTAGTGATCAGGGTTGACCAAAGGACTGTGAGACCCCTGGTTTCATGTATATCTTATTTTAAGCTCTGCATTTCAGTTATTTTTAGCTGGTGACCATTCCTCCGCATTCTACTGCTGGCTGTGCCAAAATTTTGCTGTAATAGCAGCCCATATTTCAGAGTATTTTCACAAAAATATATCTGTGTTTTCCTCCAGGCTGGCTATGGCTTGTAGGGCTCTTAACAACGTGTTATTGACACTTGAGCTTTAAATCAAGACTCCCTGCACAGACTGATTTCTAAAAAAAATAAAAGAAATATTGCAGAAGTGCAATTATCCCCTCGCTGCATTTAGGGAAGGGTTCATACAATTTAAGTGTACCAGAAAACAATAGAAATTCCCCCAAATAAAGCCACACTGAGGTCGTGACTCAACACATCCCACTCCATTAGTATATATAATTGCACAATTAATATATATAATTGCTTAATTAATATAAAGAGAAGAAGCCTTACTGTTTGTGGGGTGCTCGGGGAGCCACTGCCCTGGAAGTGTCCTCCCACCTCCCCAAAAACTGTATTTTCTGGGTAGGAATCACAACCTGGGAAAGAAAGGATGAAATACTTCAATATTGTGAAAAAATGATGAAACAAGAGGGCAAAATATTAAGCAGAGGATGAAGATCTGTACTAGGAGAGGCCTTTTGGCAGTGGCAGCAAAGCCATGGAGGGTAAGTCCACTCTTAAAGCATTTTTTTTGAAGGATGATGGGGAAAATAGGAGGAATCAAGGAAAACTTAGGTGGGAATATCCCCGGGAGGGGAAGGCAGGACTGATGCCTAAGCTAGAACAAGGTTTTGCCCCAGTGGGTTTTGAACATCTCCAAGAAAGGACAAAAACTAAATCAGATTTTTAGGGGTCGAACCGAGACGTGTCCAGAAATGGAAGGTGTGCTCGTTGAAGGTCTGTCCACGACGGATGGAGGTCGGCACAGTCCTGTCCCGTCCTTTCCAGCTCCTGGGGGGTGGTGAATCCTCGGTGCAAGATCTCACTCAGGGTTACTGCTACAACCCGGGTCTGAAAAGGAGAACAAAAGGGAAAAAGCAATGAAAGGACATTGCTACTGGCCTTGCCCCCGTTTCACACTGGCTGTTGCCATTTCCCTGCTTAATTATAATCTTTGCTTGCGTGTAAATGTGCTTTTATACTTGGGCTCAGACAGAGTGAACTGGGGTAGAGCCATTAACTCAAAAATAGGGGAGCTCCCGGCCACTATTTAATAAGGAAAAATCCACATAGATGTTAGAGATGATGTTGCAACTACCAAGAATCTGGCCTTAATGAGGTGGGGATTTCTAGACCCATTTCAGCAGTTTCAGTGGAAGAACAAAGATGGACTGAGCAAGGATCAGCACAGCCACTGACACGGGGGTGGTTTGTGTCCGACTGCAAAAAAAAATGAATAAGACAGAAAATTCACCAGCTCTTTCAACATACATCACCTCTAGCAAGACCCTCAGATCTCCGATACCCATCTAATAAATGTCCCTCAACATACATCGCGTCCAGATATTACCTCTATGTCAGGTGATAAACATCACCTGAGATCTCCCATACATGTCTGATATATCCCCCCTGACATATATCACCTGGTAGAGAGCTCCTCAGATCTGCAATATATGTCTGATATATGTCCCCTGATGCACATAATCTCTGCCAAGCTCCTCTGATCTTCAGTCTACAGCTGATATATCTACGCTGATACAAACCAGCTCGATACAACTCCTCACCAGTACAGCTCCTCACCTCCTCCTCTGACAGACACCTCTCTGATATATGTCACCTGGCTGGAGCTCCTCAAACCTCCATTACGCGTCTGACACATCTGGCATGGCACACATCACCTCCAGGGAGCTCCTCAGAGCTCTGAGATGTCTGATATATGTCTCTTGGTACACATCACCTCCAGAGAGCTCCTCAGATCTTCACTATGCATCTGATATACCTACCCTGAAATATATAACCTGGTACAGAGCTTCTCAGACTGCTGATACACGTCTAATACATATAGCTATATACCCCTTGATGTGCTGAACTGCTGATTTCAATGTGTGTCTGATGTCTGCACCTCTAGTTACATACCACTTCTAGAGAGCTCCTCAGATGCTCCTTCAACTCACTACCAAGATGCACAGCACCTCCAGAGAGCTCCTTGGATCCCCAGGATACACCTCAGGGACGCACCTCTGCCACACATTACCGGCAGAGGGCTATGCCTGGTGTGGTGAGGCCAGCTGGGAGACCCATGAGAACTGTTTCCCCTGCTTTTAATTCCACCCCAAGCCCCTCGCAACAACAACACAGGCATTTTTGTGCCCTCACGACCTGTGTCCATCATCTAAGCCGGGAACACGGGTCCAAGAGACAAAGCTTGCATAGGAAGTGCTGTTCCTGGAAACCTGGACATCACCAAGGTCATTGCCCAAGGAGAGATATGGAAACAACTGGGTGATTTCAGGGCAAAACAGGGCAGAAGCCCCTAAACATGGAAAACTCTGCGAAATGGACAAAAGGTCAAGGTGCCTCTTGATTTCTCAGGTCCTGCCAAGAGATTTAGTGACCTCATCTGGGTTACACTAAATGTTCAGGAGGCTCTGAGTCCAAAACTCTTCCACCACAACAGCAGGTGAAAATATTAAGGTTATTTGTGATAAAGAATCAAGGCTCATGCCCTGGAGGAGTATGCATGGGCTGACACCAAACATATTGAGAACCCAGGACTTGATTTTCACTGGATTTGTCCTGACATGGTGATAAAAAAGTTCATGTTTTGCAGCAGTCCTTCATCCCTGTAAAGGATTTTTTCCATCCCACAGGAAAGACTTTTGTCATCTTGGCTTGCTGTGTGAACGAAATGTGAGGACTGGAGGAAAAAGAGCAGACAAATAAGGCTCTGTCAGTCTTAAAAGAGCTCTAATAGACTGATTTTCATCCTTGGAGGTGATCAGCGCTGAGGTCATGGATGTTGCATGCACGTAGGGCAGAAATATTGTGCAACTTCGGCACAAATGATGCCATTTTTGTCCCCGTCACCAACAGCACCAAGAGCCAACCCCACCAGGGACATCTCCCCGAACATCCTTGCAGAGGGAGAGAAGCCTTTTTGAGCTGGCGCACACTTCTAGCGACTTCAAAAGGCAGCCTTTGAAGTTTAGCAGAGGCCTTTGAAGTCCTCCTGATGCAAAAGGGAATGGAGGAGATGCCTCCTCCAAGACGCTCCACCGCAGGCGAGGCGAGGCAGCGCGATACGCGGTGTCCCGGGCGCTCGTGGCTGCACCCAGCAGCTGCCCGGGGATCCTAAATGAGACACCATTTCTGGCAAGTCATCAGCCCCCCCCAGATGCCCTAAATCCTGAGCTAGCTGACCTGAATTAGCATCCAACAGCAGGGATGGGAGCCCAGTATCCTGGGACCTCAGCCTGATCCCCAGTTGCAAAAAGCAAAGGGCAGCCCTGTTAATAAAGATTTAATTTAGTGTAAGGGAATGATGATAAAGCCGATATTTAGCAAAATAAAATCCAGGATTTTTGCAAAAAGTCTAGGATTTTGAAGCAAGGTGGCTTTTCCCAGCATGTCACTTTGCTTCTTCCAATGTGAGCGGACCATGATGCTTCCAACCCCACCATGTCAATGCTGTTTAATGGTGACTAGCATTTTTTAATGAATTTAATGCTAGCTCCTCTGACTGAAGTGGAAACCTCAAATGGTGAAAATCCCAATCACACCGGGTTCTGATGAATTATTTTTATGCCCCATACAAGCTGTACAGGCCCCAGACTCCACGCCCATGGGGACAACTGAAGAAACCCTGTGTGTGAGAAAAATAGCATAAATGCAGAAATCAAAGCTCAAATTTCTGTTAACCCTTTAAAGGAGCTGCAAGAGCTGATCACAACTCTCCAAATACTTTGGCAGCACTTGCTGCCATCTATGATGAGGACTATGGTGTTAAAAACCTTTGGTGCATTGAGTTTTTCCCCCCACAGTGCAATTTCTGTAGCACCTCCAACTTCTGGGGCCGGGCTGGGGCCGGGTGTTGGGCATGCTCCAGGAGGAATACGGTGTTTTCATCCTCCCCACTCCCACAAGTTAAAATTGGTGATGCACAAACCCCACTGCTCCTCAGAGAGAGTGCAAGACTGGAGACGTGCCCGTGCACGTGCAATATTTCTGCATTTCTGCAAAAGCAAAGCTGCTTTGAGGCAAAACATGGCTGGGAGAGACACGTCCACCGGCGGAGCCCCGCCCCAGGCGACTCCCATCATCCAAAGGGATACGTAGGGAAATGCTGGACACCCCCACCCAGGATGTGCACATGCAAACACATCTGGATCCAGGGAACAAAAGCTACGCCGCGCTGATAAATAATGGAAAGGCAAAGTGCCCCGCAGAAGCAGCACCACACTGTTCGGCCCCGGGCGAGACGGAGGAAAATTCAGTACCCATGAGGTCTGGATCAGTGGGATTAATAACACATCAATTTTAATGCAGGGTGGCTTGTTCGGGGGTTTTTTTCCCCTTTTTCCTTCTTCTTTTTTTTTTTTTTTTTTTTTTTTTTCTGCTTCACAAACAGCAAAGTGAATGTTTGAGCATCTCGGCGGGGGGTTAATGAGGACTCTGATTAGTTATTCAGATTTGCCGATGCTGCCTACATCCATCCTCGGATGGGGGAATAACAGGAAAGGCTTTGCAGAAAAAGCTCTTAAAGACGACCTGCTTGGCTTTCACAGCTCAGGCAGACACAGGTTTTGAGGGGTTTATGCTACAGGGGTCCCCAAACCCGAAATCCTAGTGCCAACTTTGGGGTGGAAAAGCACATTTTCCCATCATTTGTAGGGGATGCAAAAAGCTGCTGCGTGCTGAGCCATGCCAATCCTCATATTTGGATTTGTGGAGGGTTTTTTTCCAGGTTTAAAACAAATTCTTGGGTGCTATTTATAAAATTTGTGTACAGTCAGAGGTACAGGACCATAAATGATGGATGGATGGATGCAAGGATGCACAGATGTGAGGATGCACAGATGCGAGGATGCACTGATGCAAGGATGCATATATTTAGAGATGCATGAATGCAGAGATGTATGGATGCACAGGATCGTCCTGTGCATCTGATTTTATGGATGCAAGGATGCATGGATGAACAGGTACATTCAAGGGTGAAAGGATACATGGATGAATGCAGGCAAGGGTGGAAATAAGGATGGACCATCCCACAAGCCACCACTGGGCTGCAAAAATGCAACAACTGCATTTTTGCACAGCATCCCACAGAAGTCTAACAGTGGCTTATGTCCTCCTTGCTCCTTGGCCCAGGGATATTTTAAGAGGGTTGACCTCACCTCAGTATCTTAAGCAGATTGAACTGCTGTATTTTGGGGTTTATTTCCAGATTTAGGCTTTTCTTCTTCACCTGCATCAAAAATCAAAAGTGAACCTCAGAAAATAGGTGGCAGGCATCCAAAATGACGCTGCAAAAAGTCTTAAAGGACGCAGCCAGGGAGGCCTTTCATGGCATTGCAAAGGGGCTCCTCAAAAAATCTAGGCATTATTTTAGGATTCATTATTTCTTCATCAAGGAGAACTATCTGAAGGATGGGCAGGGTGGTGACAGCACTCTCTGAGTTCATCCCAACAACAAATGTCAGCCCTTTATTTCTGCTTCGGTCTAGAGACCCAGCTGGCTCTTGCTTTGAGCATCACTCAACTTTGCATTCAACAGGAGTTCCGGGGCTAAACTCCCCAGTATCCAGGTCATTCCCCACAACACCTGCCAGGATCTCCAAGGAAAGACAAACGGGAGTTATTCATCCAATTCTGCCAACTCTGAGGTGCTCCACCCCAAACAGGCTCTTTTCCCCAGGACCGCCTCCACACGCGTTGTCTGGGTTTTAAAGGGTGTGTTAATTGTTCTGAATTAACAGCTCCAGCTGGAGGAGCAAACAAGCAATTTGCAGCCTTAAGATAACACCCAAGTGATTTAAGTTGGGGATTTTAAATTTTTGGGTTTAATGGGAAATCACACCTTTCTGGTGGCGAGTGCGCTGCCCAGAGCTTGGCTAAAATCACCCATTTATCAGGAGTGGCTCCTGGCACACGGCCACAGGAGGAGGTGGGATGGTAGGACAAAAGGAAGAAATGAGAAATCTCTGCATTTGGCTTTACTTTGGAGACAGGAAAAATATAATATATCCTCACCACTGCTAGGCAACTCACTGAGTGCAGGAGGGCTAAGGATTATTTTCTTCCCAATACCCCTTTTTTTTTTACTACATAGGAGTTCATAGAATCTGAGACTGCTTTGGGTTGGAAGGGACCTGAAAGACCATCTCATTCCAACTCCCTCCCATGGGCAGGGACACCTTCCACTAGACCACATTGCTCCAAGCCCCATCCAACCTGGTCTTGGACACTTCCAGGGATTGGGCAGCCACAGCTTCTCTGGGCAACCTGTGCCAGGGGCTCCCCACCCTCACAGGGAAGGATTTGCCTTTACATCTGGTTTCAAAATATTCAATCTTAAAAAAAAAAACAAAACAAAACAAAACAAAAAAAACCTCACCAGCAAACTCTTTATCCCTCTGCCCTCTTCCCTCTCTTTTTTCCTTTTCTTTTTTTCATTTGCTGCTAGACAGAGGAGGGAGGGAAAGACCATGATTATTTGTTTGCAAGACTGGATCTTCAACATGGATATATTAATTTTTTTTTAAATTGTCATTTTCACTGCTTTAAATCCTTTCTAATCTCACTCAGGCTGTGCGATTCAAGGAGAAAACTCCACCCCTACCTCCCCACCCTTCTGGTTTTAAGAGGAGCCAGCGGTGCTGGCAGTGAAAAGGACTCCACAAGAAAAGCTTTCTACGATTACAACCAAGTGTCAGCTGCAAAAACTAACCCTGCAACCAGGGCAGGTAGCAAGAAGAGTTCCCACTCAATCTGGCAGCTGACACTTGGTTGCACACTTTTGTTACTAATATTGTTACTGTACTTTTTCTTATCTCATTGGTGTTTCCAGAAAACTGTCCTCACGTCACCCTGTGATCTCTGCTTTTTGTGTCTCCAATTCTCCTCTGCCTCCCGCCACAGGAGAGGGGGAGCATGGTTTGGAGAGTCTCAGTGGAAGCACTAAACTGGGGGGTACCAGTCCTAAACCATGACATCACCCCAGCCAAGGCTGAGCTGGGAGTCAACGTCCATCAACCCCCAACAGTTTTCCAAGAGCACCAAGGTTGGATCCCACCAGACAATGTGGATGGAGTCATGGTCCTCCAACAAGGTTTTCTGCTGAAGTCAGGACGGTTTGTCTCCATTTTACAGGGGCAAAAAGGGTCTAACTGTGTCCTGAAGACACGAAGAAGTGACATCAAGATGCAACAATGCATCCTGCTCCGATGATGGGAGGCACCTCCGAAATACAGATCCAATGCTGGAGGCCGTGGGACTCGGGCAGCCTTGGATGTCTGGATCCCCCGTGCCAGGCTGTGCTACCTGACGACCTCCTGGCTCACATATGAAGTAGCAGGAGAAGTAATAAATCTCTTTGGCACCTTCCCTGGCCATGGCAGCCCTTAATAAAAAAACCAAAACCCAAGGGAGGGAGCCTGACACCACACTATTCCCGGGGCACCCTGTTAAGCAGATTAATCCTTCTTGATGGAGAATTACAATTAGGGCTCCGTCTTAAGGAGATATCAGCAATCAGATATCTTATCAAATGCCACCTCAATTATTCAAATAATCCCTGGCTCTTAGATTCGGGTGCTGTTTAGGGAAAGCGGTCCGATTAATGTGCTGACACTTCCCCATCACGTCTGACATCCTCAACTTCATGTCTGATTACGGAATTTGCATTCAATTTAATTTTTTCCATCTGGAGTAAATGAATAATCCAAGTACCTACCCCAGCCTTAATTACATTTGTTAAATTAAAAACCCGGGATGTGAGAAATTCAAATGCATGTAGCTCCATGGCCAGGCAAACCTGCACGCTCAACCTGCCACAGCCCTGCCAGCTCCTGCTCCAATTTCTCTGCCTTCCCCACAGCCAGGCATCAAAGAAATTACAACTAGAAAACAAAAATTCTTTCTAAACGATGAAACAATAGATGATCTTTTGACATTTCCAGCGCCGTTTGCAGGGGAATGAGATAAAATGTAATAAATTCATATACTTCTGTGTGTTTCTTGGCTCCGGCAGCTAAAATTTCCATCTCTTTATGCAGGAGTCCTGGGGAGCAGAAATCCTTGATAATGCCAAACAATTCGACACTTTATTTTCTCTTTACTCCACACCACGCAAAACACAGGCTTCAGGCTGCCAGCTGCTGGGAGTGAAACCAGATGCCACATCCCTCTCCCATATGGAAACAGAAATGGCCCCGTCTGGGGGTGCGCGCGCTCCCCTCGCTCGCAGCCCTCCGTGACCCCGGGGCTGCAACCAGCACGTGGCAAAGCCTCTGTCCCCAACAGCAAAACCAAAAAAAACCCTTGGTGCAATTGTGATTTTTTTTACACTCGGCCTTGGCTCAGGTTAGACCCTGGCGCCATCAGCCCCCCAGAACGGCTGGGGAGATTCGCCCCAGGCCACCGCATTTCCTAATTTTAAAATAAAAAAGGTGGAAATAAAACCACCGAATTTGACTTCTTTTCTTTCTTTCTTTCTTTCTTTTTTTTTTTTTTCTTAATAAAATTTGCAGTAGCTTGCTAAATTTCCCTTCTTTTGGAGAAGATGGAACTTAAAAGGCTGGAACGATCAGGTAAACTCAAAGTGGTGACACGAAAAGTGTCCAAATAATTAAAGAATAATTAAACATATGTGGAAGATAAAGTATTACCAGCTCAGGCCATTTTAGGGGCAATACGTCATAGACTGAGTGATGGGAAATGTCAAATAAATATATTTTGGTGTTGATCTAGATGTCAGCAGCAATGAAAACATTGAGGAAAGACTTTTCTTAGCACTCACAGAGACTGAATTAAATAACTCACGTGTGAGTGAGCGCAATGGCAATAATCCCCCAGTTTGAGGCTTGTGAGACCAGTCATTAAACATGGCTAAAAATATTCAGGGAAAGCCACGCTCGAGCAAAGTGAGACAGGTGAGAGCAGAGTCAAAAATAACTTTTCCCTTGCTCCCAGCATGCTCACAACTCAGACGACATTTCTGCACTCCCAGGAAGCTGGATTTGACTGCCCAGCCCCAAAAAATTCCCTGGGGAGGGGTGTATCAGAGCATCAGAGCATCCCCCCCAGGCACAGTGGCAGGATTTGGCCATCAGAGCAGGCAATCAGTCTGACTGATCCATGGTTCCTCATCCTTCCTGACTTCCTTCTGCTTTGCTTTGAGTTAACAGTTATGGTGCCGGAGGAGAAAACATCATGTTTTAGCAATGAAGTCCCCAGCAAGGCTGTTTAAAAATTAATTAGTGCCATGCAACATATTAGCGATGAATAGTAATTTTAGCTTTTGTACCTACTTCATTGCCTTCTACATGGTTGTTATTCCAGCTTTTCCATGGTCCTCCCAGCCAACCAGCACCTAATACAGAGCGTACTAAGGACACTGTTGGCCGTGTCTCCTGGAAATACCCAATTCCACAGCAAACACACACCCCAACGTGTTCTCTCTGGAGCTTTTAAATAAATTAAGGTCATATTTGCTGAGCCGGCTGGAAGATTGGGAACATGGTCTGCTCAGAGATTCCAAACATCCCAGAATGGCAGTTGTCCAAGGGTATGAGCCTGGCCAGACCCGCCCGTAACTCCTACGCAAGGTGGAGGTTTTGGTATGGAGGAGGTTGTGGCTTCATCCACGAGGGAGGACAGAGATGGGTGGAGATCCCCCACCCCAGAGGATGGAGAACCTTCAAGGACGGAGATTCCCATCCACAAGGATGGAGATCTGCCAACCCCAAGGGTGGAGATCTGCCAACCCCAAGGATGAAGATTCCCCCACCAAATCCAAGGAAGAAGATCCCCACAACCCACAGATGGAGGCACTCCCCACAGCTCTGAAGGGGAAGATGCCCAAGCCTCAAGGATGGAGCTCCACAAAACACAAGGACGGATCCACCTAACCTCAAGGATGGGAATCCCTGCAACCCACAAGGATGGGAATCCCTGAACCGTGCAGATGGAGATCTCCAAAACCCAAGTATGGAGACTCACAAATCCCAAAGATGGAGATCCTCCTAACACTGAGTATTGGGACCCCCAACCCTGAGAATGTAGATTCCCCAAAACCCAAGGACCCTCACAGCCCTGCAGATGGAGATTCTGCAAACTCCAAGGATGGAGATATCCCAACCAAGAATGAAGAACTTCCACGGAGAAAGAGACCCCCTCCAACCATGAGAACAAATACCCCCCCCACAAGCCAAGGATGCAAACCCCATCTTCCCCAATGCCACAAAGGGCAATCACCCTCTGGGATATCAGTGGCTGGAGTCTCCACCCCACCCTGCACAGGGCAGGACCTGGGGGCATTACTGCGGTCCTGTAATGGCCACCTCCCAAACTGCAGCCCCAAATGAGCCACCACCCTGCTCCTTTTGGCAGCGAGTGAGGCAGCGGGGATTGAGGAACCTCGCTGTGTCGGCTGCCTTCAGGTGGCTGGAGAAGCTGAGGGAAATTGCCTGGGAACATCTGGAATATATTCATTTTATGGCATGTTTCATATCACAGACAGGTACTTTGAAGCAGTTAAGTAGTAGCAGGGCAGCATGTCCCCATGGGTGGGCTGCGGGTTGTGCTTTCAGCCCGGGCTGCCCCGGCATGACAAAGGGGCTGGGGAGACGGAGCTGACGTTTTCCAAACACAGCTTTGTGCCTCTGGGGGCAAATCCAGCTAGAAATTAAAACCCGAAAGGCAAAAAAAAAAAGGAAAAAAAAAAGGAGAGAAAGAAACCGACCTCTGCGTCTAAGTGGTGTTGATCCCCACATCAGGCTATTAACAGCCCCATCACAAATTGTAAATGACTCAGATAAATTAAATGGCTTAGCAGCTGTGAGGAAAGGCCCTTCTGAAGATTCATTTGTTTCATGGAAAAGAAATTAGCCAGGAATTTAAAATCTTTTCCAGCAGCTTGATGCAGACACCCTGTCAAACTCACATATTTCTGCTCACGTAGCCCTGGGAGGTAGTCAGCCCCAAAAAGAAAAGTCAGAGAAACACAGAACCCCAGAATGGGTTGGACTTGAAGGGATCTTAAAGATCATTTAATTCCAAACCCTCTGCCATAGGCAGGGACACCTCCCATTAAACCAGATCTCTCCAAGTCCCGCCCAGCCTGGCCTTGGACATTTCCAGGGATGTTCTCTGGGCAGCGTGTGCCAGGCCCTCACCACTCTCACAGGCAAGAATTTCTTCCTAATATCTTAACCTCCTCTCTTTCAGTTTAGCACCATTACAGCCCTCTGTGAGCATCCACAGGTGGGGGATGACGACATGTTCCCATTAGCGCACCTTTAACGAGGCTGCACCTTCTCCCAGCAAACCTATTAAAAGCCTCAACCAATGAAGTGGTTCTGAAAACGAGAACATTTGACCCAAAACACTCCCCTGCTGAGGGAAAGGCAGAAACGGAGCTGCAATTGAAAAAGAAAGGGGGGACAGTAACATGGGGCAAGGAGCTGGACTTGCACCCCTGGGTGCAGCGAGGTGCGGTGATTTACCCCCCAAAGCAGGGAGCCGCTGTTTTGCTCCCATGTTAATACAAGAAATTCATGCACTAAACCTCCCTGCCTTTGCAGGTAAAGCCCAACTCCCCATCCCCGTCCCCTTTTAGTTCATGCAAAATTGAGGGGTTGTTCACCTTCAGACACTATTTCGCCAGCAGCAGCAACCCAAAACGCCTTTTAGAGGAAGTTGAGAGGTATAAAAGATGCAAAACGCCCCTAAATTATTCACATGGCGCTTCAACCAAAGCCCCACTCTGGGATAAAGGGATCCATCCCTGTTTGGATGGAAAAACCCTTCCTATATTTACTGCCTAGAAGTGAAAGGGGGAGAGGATGAAATAAAAGGGTTTCCCGCATCCAGAAAGGGCTGGTGAGTGAGGAATACAAGGAGCACCTATTTTTCAGGTGCACCCAAGCAGAGTATCCCAGTTGCATTTGCCTCTTGGCAATACTGAAGCTTTTCCAAACTTTTATAGTGCCAGAGGAGCAAAATTAAAGTGGGGCATTGGAAGAGAAACTGCAAACCAAGAAACCCAGCAAGAAGGGATAGAAGCAATCAAGAGGGGGGGGAGGAGGAAAATGAATAAGAAACTCAAAAATTATTTTGCATTTCAAATACAGGAGGTTTTCAAAAAGGAAAAACCCTGGAAGATATTTTTCTTCTTCCAGTTTTTCCTCTCTGTTTCGCTTCTTTCTGTTTCACTGAGCATCCAGGTGCTCCCGAGCTGGGATTTCCATTTCTCTCTCTCCATCTTGGGGCAAAACCCCAACAACCCAATGAAAAAAAAAAAAAGAAAATCAAAAAAGCCCCAAAAGTAGGACACCAAGCTCTGCTCAATCCAACCTCAGCTTGATGCTCACTAATTACCCAGTAATAGTATTTATATGCTGCCGGCACACTCGGAAATGCAGCTCCTAATAACCGAGGTCGGCATCAATATTAATGTCCCGGCTTGACTCTCAATACCCGGGGACCGACGAGAGACAAAGAAACATCACAGCAAAGTGAAAAGAGGGGCAGAAAATGAATTTTAAAAGTATTTTTCTGTGTTTGGGCAGGAAGGGAGTGCTTGAGATTAAATGAGGGGATCAGCAGTAAGAGCAAATATAAATTGTAAGTTCCCATCTCTGAGGCATAAAATCTTCCAGCGGTGCAGAATTTTTCACCATCCACGCGTCCTTCCTCAAGCTTTGAGTTTCCCCTTCGGTAGGAACAGGCTGGAAAAACTCTTCTTGTGATGGGATAGATTTCTAAGGCTCAGGGCTTTCCCCTCACCAGAGTTACTCCAAGGGGATCGGCTTCAAATATTCATCCCCGCAAACTTCAGCCCACTTTGGACTGTTCCTGTAAAACCCCAGGCTTTGGGTTGGCTCAGCCAGAAATGCTGCTGGAAACAACCTCCTGAGAAGCACTTTTTCCCCAGCGATGGCTGGATCCCTGTGTACCCAGGGAGCGCATCTCCCCCAGATCCACCAATATTATACTGCACACAAATGGACACGGAATATTTGCAGGGCACGGCGCGGGTTGCAAACGTGCCCCAGCACCACTCCATAATTCAATCAAAAAACGTCTTTTCTTAATAATTTCTACACAGAGACACTTGGCACACCAGGAGCATTAAGGCAGAGTTTAAATGGAGTTAATAAACTATTAATAGCCTGCAGTAAGGCTGTGATAGATTTGAGCTGCATGTGATCTCTGCCCCTCGGTACGAGGTGTTATTACCAATGTCCGCACTCAACGCACGTTGAAAAAAATCACAGAGGTCTTCCATAAAAAAATGCAGTTCCACGAAATCTGATGTTTCTTGTGGAAAGACGCATGTTTTCCGGATTTTTTCCTGAAAGCTGGCAGTTTGAGAGCAAGCGTGGATGCGGCCTTTACCTTGTGGAGTGTCAGGCGTGGTGTCAAACCCACACCACTGACACATTAACTCATGGTGATCACTATTGAAAGGAAATGAATGGAAGCCAATGAATGGAAGGCATTGGAAGTCCAAGAACGCAACATGAGGATGTTCCCAGATCTTTCGGTACTTTCATTTCCAAGCAATTTGAGAATTTCCCTATTTTTAGTCTAATTCCAAGGAAGAAAAGGGCAAACTGTGGAAAGAACTTGAAAATAAACACTCTGCTACCCCGAGAAACTGTGGTTACGGAGCCTTTACTGACACAATTTGAGGAGTTATTAAACAACATCAATGAGGATGGCATTGACCCTCCAGAGAAGACCCAGCTCTGTGTTGATGACTACAACAGGCAGCACATCAACCCTTCAAGGAGCCAACCCTACACTGGTGACTACAATGGCAACGAGTAAAGTGTCGATCCTACAGAGGAGACCCAGCCCCAAGTTGATGACTACACTATGAAGAAGCAGGACCCAAGCCAACTGCCTGAAGACGCCATAAAAATCAAATGCCACTATAGAGTGACTTCAGATACTGCAAGAAATCTCCGGAAAGAGAGTAATTATAGCCCCGTTCAGCAATTTGGGTGGAAAGAGCGCTCTGAGTCGTAGCCTTGGCCATCAATTCTGGTCAAATTCAAGAAGATCCTTCTAAAGAGCCATTATATGACCCAGTGGAAATGGCAATTCTTCATATGGAAATTCTCCCAAAGCTTAAATCACCTCTTTATTAAATATTTCTCAGTTCCAACTTGTGGAAAGACGCCACGAGGTCTGTTCCAAGAGCAGCAGCCTGTGAGACGAAGTCTGAGGGTAAAATCTTCTCAGCGAAAAAACACGAGGATTTCCACTCAAGAGATGCTGATTGGCACCACTGGAGGATCTAAATACAAACCCTGAAAAAGCAGGGGTTTGTCTTTCTTTGTTGGGGTGATGGAAGAAGAACCATGACAAGTAATACCTTCTTCCACCTTCTCCAGCTGCAAATGGCCACCACCTTTTGGGCATTCAGAAGTTTCTCCAACCAAAACCCTGTCAACCCACAAGAAGACTCCTCCCCACAGCTTCCTACGACAATGAGTGAAAAGAGAGCGCCATGCCCCAACCCTTTCATCAGCACCAAGCGCCCAAATCACCACAACTTGCAAATCCCTCACTGCCTTTCCCCTTCTCCTAGAGGATACTCCAAGGTGCCCAAAACCTGTCCAAAATCACGAGCTGCCGAAAAAAAAAAGCAACTGAAACCGATGAGAAGCGGAGCTAATTAATAAATTGGGAACCGATGCAAGTCAACACGCCGCCAGGACCACCGTGCCATATGGCCCCCTGGGCTGGACACGGCTGGTTTGTTGGTGCTCCATGTTTGCCCCCATTGATTTACCACTAAACGGGAGCTGCAAGGACTGAGGGAAAGAAGAGTAAAAGCGATTTTGAGGGTCGCTGTAGCTTTTCAGCTCCCTGGCGAGATGTTGTTGGCGGATCTCCTACACAGCTGCTCCCTGCTGAATAGTTGCATCCCACCTCCAACGCCGTTGGCCATCAACCAATGCAGGAATAAAGGCAAGTTCGGGGTTTTTCAATTTTTTTTTTTTTCAGTGGATGTGAATTATTCGGGGATTTTTTTTTTTATTTTTGGCTGAGGAATACATGGTGATTTATCCAAAATTAGACGGAAAAATCCCTTCTTCGCTGTCTCGCAGTGAGCAGCTGGGGGTGGTCCAGTGCAGTGACCACCGTCCCACAGCAAAGTGGGTCACGACCATGTAATACCAAAATAGGGGGGAAATATTTGATTTCTTCAGGAATAAATGCTCCTTTTCCCGAAGTGCTAGTTCAGAATGGAAAAAAAAACATTCAGTTTTGAAATGCCTCAATGAAATTTAATTTTTGGTTTGAATCAACAGCTTCACTTGGTGCCATTTTAATGCTATTTTATGTTGAAATGTCAATTGGAAACTAACATTTTAAAATGTCAAAACATTTCATGTCTGCAGACGGTGCTGATAGTTTTTTGCTTCCATGTGTCCAAACAGAAAATGCCTTTGGAACTTCACCATGGGAAGAAAAATTAAATATATATATATAAAAATATAAAAAAAATCAATATTTTGACTTCTTGGAATCAAAACAAAGCTAAAATATAATATTTCCTCCAGGACGCAAACAATATTTTCTGACAAACTGTAATCACCAAACCACAATCTGAGCCAAATATTTGTTACCATGATCTGTTATAGCTCCCTGGGAAGAAAAGAGAAAGGCATTTTTGGTATTGTAGGCCCTCTGAATCCCTTTTTTTCACCAGTTATTTCCAGGGTGCAGGAAGCCCCTTCCACCATCCAGGACCATTTCCAACACGTTGATTTTCTTTAATAGTGGGGAAAAAAAGCCTTGAAAAAAATTAAAGTTTTTCTCCTTTAAAAAGAGGCGACATTTGAATTTTGGGGAGGATTTTCCCTGCATTTTGCATGGACGACACCTCACCTCCCATCAGTTTTGGGGGAATTGGGAGGAAATGGAACTGTGAGTTTTTTTGACCACACTTGTGCTGGCTGCAGGGAACACGTGCACAGGCTGTGGGGTTTTTATCCAATATAAATGCAATTATCCAGTGATCTCACCTTTTAAATTCCAGCCTCGGCCATGAGTTGCCAACAAAACAAATAGGGAAAAAAAAAAAAAAGAAAACAGGAAAAGAAAGCAAATAAAAGGCAAGCAATCCTGGGCAGTTGCAGCAAAAAAAAAAAAAAATAGAATTTTACCGATTTTTCTGGTTCCAGGAGCAGGGCGCAAACACGTAGCGTTAGAAAATGGGATGAAAACCAGCAGTTTTGGAATTATTACCGGCCAAGTTTCTCATCCCAAATCTCGCAGCTCCATCGTCCTCGACGGCGTGGCTCGGCCACCCCCCATCACCTTTACATCTCCTCCAAACTCCTCGTTTTCTCCTTTTTTTTTTTTTTTATTTTCCCTGAGCCCAGGCTACAGCCCCGCGCGGGGAATAAGCGCAATTATCTCGTCTCGCCACATTTTTCCAGCTCTGCCTGAGGTTTAATTAAAGCCAAGTGAAAAACACAGAGGAGCAGCGCTCGGTTCCGATATCGCCCCACCGCGGGAGGGGGGGAGCAGGGGGGGGAAAAAATAGGGAGGAAAAAAAAAAAGATAGGAAAAAATAAACCCTTCCTCATCGGCTTTTTAATTCAGCAATTGGATATTGCTCCTTTATCACATTTCCTTTTAATATATATATAAAAACATGTATAAATATATAAATATATATATACATGTAGCTATGCAAGCGCCCATGAATATACATATGGACACTGCGATACCCGTGCACTCTCTCTCTATAAAAAAATATATATA
The DNA here is from genome assembly GCA_013396775.1 of Cephalopterus ornatus. Classification (NCBI taxonomy): domain Eukaryota; kingdom Metazoa; phylum Chordata; class Aves; order Passeriformes; family Cotingidae; genus Cephalopterus; species Cephalopterus ornatus. The sequence goes on from VZRE01004991.1 coordinate 460,539, forward strand.
TAAGTGTAGCCTAATCCCCTGTAATCTCCTTGAATTACACCTCAACCACCCTCCTCGCAGGTGACCTTTCCAGAAAAGGCTGTTTCTATGCCAACTGCATTGTTTGAGTCAGGCAAGAGAAAAAAATACAGCACAATAATCTGTAATTTTTCCTTAATTCGGAGTTTTCACCCATGGTCAGGAGGCAGTTGATGCTAGAAACAGGCTCATGACAGGAAAAAATTAGTATTAAAATTAATTAATATCTAGGATTTGAATATTAAGAGAGCACAGTAACCTTGACCCAATTTAGATTTTGTCTAAATTCCTGAAAAATCTTTTTTGGGTGAAATTCCCCTCATTTTGGGGTTTAGGAACAAAATCCTACAGTTTTAAGGTTCTTTTTGTCTTAATACCTGCATTTCTCTCTCCTGCTCCATCTCATCCTGCCAGCACAACCCACAGGTATCAGTTCCTACCAAAAAGTCTAATTATGAAAATGTCAGAAAATCATGATTTTTTTTCTCACTTTCACTGTTTTTAAGGGAATTCCAGCAAGTGGTTCATCTCCAACGGGAAAAAAACAATTAAAATGACAGTGAATACCAGCCTTGAACTCCAAAAAACTTCAGGAATTATTATAATATGCATTAAGAAAACAATATTGGGTAATAAAGTGGTGATGAGATTTCACTGAGTAAAAGCCACTCAATATAAGTAATTTTTCCACAGATACAGACTGGTTTTGGTCTAGATAATGTTGCTCCATTTAAAATTTGGGGTATTTTCCCTCACTTTCCTGAGTTCCTTGAGTTCCAACTCAGCCCATAAAGCTCATCCCAAATCAGAGCACCTACACATGACACAGGGAAGGGAAAATGAGACTTTTCCGGCGCAAGTTTTGGGTTTTTTGGTGGGTTTTGAAGAGCGGCACAAGGACCTGTGACCTGTTGGTTGAAATATCCCCAAAACTGGGGTTTTTTTCGGCTTATTTGAGAGAGGGACAACCTCCACATTCCTGCATATTTTTTTTTACTGGCTGCTGGAGATTTATCTCTATTTTTCTTCTGACCTGACCCCAACACCTTCGTGGCTCCCAGGAGGGAAGATATTTCCCAATGGCTCCATCTCGCAAGGCGTGGAACCAAGAGGATAAAAATACCGGTTGCCATGGGAACATAAACTCTGGAGTTTGAAAATACCAGAATTAAACCTTACGCTAATTTCAGTCCTTAAATCCCAGGTTTTGCACCCATGTTTTGATGGGTTTGAGGGCAAAACACCTAAATTTCAAGAATTCCGCCAAGGTTTAACATCCTTACAGATGTTTTCCCACAGCTGGATGCATCTCCAGACCAGGAATAAATCCGTATAAATCGTAAAAATATAATTTAGAATTAAATTTAAAAGATAAAAAATTGTCTAATTTAATAACAATTTTATAATTTTATAATGCAAATTATTTTATAATTTTATAATTTAGATAGTTTTTGAATTAATGACAAGGATTAATCCCAGCTTGCGGAACCGCCTCTCACCATCCAGCCTCGGAATCGGCCCCACAGATACCTCCTGGCATCAGGGCAAGGAGCTGAGCATCCAGGGCTAACAGACACAATAAACATTTCTTCATCTTATCTGGGAAAAAAAAGCGCTTCTGAGACTTAATTTTATTTGCTCAAAATACACCGCAATCACTTAAGAAATATTAAATTATAATCATCAGGTCCCAGTGTTAATGATGCTCGGCCAGAGCGGCAACGAGAGCTTCGAACAGGCTTAAAGCAACTTCTGGAGCTGGTGTTGAGTGAAACTGCTCAGCCCAATGAGGGAAAAGCCACAAATAAAATAATATTTCACTGATTAATAAGGAGCAAATTTGGGATCACGAGCAAGGGGATCGGTCGCCTAGGAAAAGTTAAGCGGTAGTAAAACGATGATGAGTTAGAAGGGGGAAAGAATAATACTCGTCACAAAGGAAGACTGCCATCATTAAACTTGAGTTTCCAAAGGAAAAAGAGAAGAGGGAATTCTTTTCTGGCATCAGAAGAACACGGAGTTACTGGAACTGGTCTGCTGGCTGCAGCAATGAAATGACTCTATGCCAGCAGCAGAGGAGCAGTGCGGGTTGGAAGGGTTTGCCATGGGATGCTACGGGTTGGTTTGATGCTTTTCCAACACAATCCAATGTGTTTGCAGCTTTGGAAGTGCTGAATCAGTTCAACCGCCTCTGCAACACGGGTTGAGTTTCCTGCACAATTCAGGCCGATGCTTTGGAACGCCCCCCTAGTCCCAGCTGCAAAACTCCAGGTGACAGAGACAACGTGGCACCCCGGTGTTCCCACAAATAACTATTCCCACTGTCCTTTCTCCCAAAATAGGTTCTGCGTAACAATTGCACTTCTCCGGAGAACCAAGCCACAATCCTGCTGCATTTTGAGGAGAAAATCTCTGGTTTGGGGCATTGCAGATGTTAGTGGGATGCTCTGTCAGGCGCAGAATGGACCACGGGAATTTACTTACCCAGGTGACGCTTTCCTTTGGCAGCAATATCCCCCCAAGCCCCCACAAGTCGGAGAAAAAACAAGCCTCTATGCCCAAAAAGGGCATTTTTCACTTCAAATTCCTAGCTGGGAGAAGAGGCCTGGTTGCTCGCAAAAAAATAAAAAAAGAAAGAAAAAAAAGGGAAGAAAAAAAACCACAGAAAAGCAAAAGAAAAGCAAGAAAACGTGAGGAAAAGCAAAACAAAAAAAGCAAGGAAAAGCAAGACAAGCAAGGAAAGGCAAAAAAAAAAAAAAAAAGGGCAAGCAAAAAGCAAGCTCGTTGGAGCAGTTTGGGGGGAAAAAAGAGGCTGGAAGCAGCCTGGCAGAGCAGCTTTCCCGCCCCACAATCCCTCACTGGCCCCCAGTGGGCTTGTGCAAACAGCATCGGAACAGCGCGCGGCCGGCGCTGGCCACGCTCCTCCGAGCCGGGATTTTAAATAAATAAGGGAAATCAGCTGCAGGCGAGGGGCAGGGGGAGAGGTTGGACCCCCGTCCCAGCAGGGAATCTGCACTCTGGGGATACTGAGAGGCGGATTTGGGGGGGATCCGTGCCCTCCCTGCGCCTGAAAATACCATTTTTAGCGCAGGTAGCGCAGGAAGGGGAAGTTTGGTTTTCAAAGGCAAAGGGAGTGAATGGACTGTATAGGGGAGATACATATATATATATATATTCAGAATTAATTTCTCCTTTTTTAATAATCCAGATGGAAATCTGAGGTCTGGGGGGAGGCATCCCCATCACCTAATGCCATTATATATCTTATATCACATATAAGCTATATATTACATTACAGAAGGTATAGATATTCTCTAACATTACACGTTATTTGGTAATATATATTAGAGGTTACAAGATATATTAGAATAATATATATTAGTTATCATTCCAATAATAGATTATACATTAATCCCATCTTATTTGATTTTATATGATATGATACTTATTATAATATATGGGAACGATAAACTATTTACTTTCTATTATACCCTTATATGGTTATATATACAATCTGATGGGAATAATATATGTTATGTATTACTCTGATATATATTGTCTGTTATTCCCATATATTACATTATATTTGTGATGAGAGATGTATCATATAGATGGATTTACATATTTGTGAGCTTCAGTATTTTCCGGGGTATTTAGTGGGGGAAAGGTCTTTTCCCAGTGAGACCCGCCAAGAGGTGGAGGCAGCCCACCAGGACCACCGAAAAAATGATGCAGAAAGCGGATTTAGGGTGAACATGCCCCTTGCACAGCAGGCAGGGAAAGATGCTGACAGTTGTTTGCAATCCCTGGCACAAAACCCACTTCTTTCTCCCCCACCCAAAACCTCTCCTGCATCATTTCAGGGATGCTTCCAGCGGCAAAAAAAACACAAGGATTTCCTTTACTGAGCACCAACCTCGAGAGAAGGAGCTGAAATTCGGTGCCTTTCCCCACCCTGAGTTTTCACCTGGACCTGTTTTTCAGCCCATCCCAGCTGAAAAACAAGTCAATAAAGTGAAGATGAAAAGCTATTTGTTAGGATTGATAACGCTCATTAAAACTGGCTGGGTAGGAAAGCACGACTCCACTCCAGAGAAGGAAGGGGGGAAAATGCAAATTCTGCATGAAAAGAGGATATTTCCCTAATCGCCCCAATCAAACGCTGGCGCAATTATCTGTGGCCAACCCAACGGGTTAAAATTATCCTCTTCATCTTCGGACACAGTGAGGAGCCGAAAAAATGTTTCATTTTAATAAAAATGAAATCTGGACCCTGCAGAAAGCAGCTTCACTAATGACGTGTTTACACAGAAAAAGACAATTTCTATTTAATGGTGATTACTAGCGAGAAGAAATTAAACTTCCCAGAGTCTGCGGGTTAGGGATAATGGGAACAAAGTTACCGAGGGTGTGTGAATCAGGAGAAGCGGCGTGTGGGGGTCAGAGCGGCGCGCGCGGATCGCTCGGAGCACCACGGCCCTGCCTCTCCGGATCCTAGCGGGCCAAAAAAAAAAAAGCACGTATTTTGCCACGCAACGTTTGCATATATGCAAATACGTGCGCGCATGCAAATGCGCAAACGCACAGGGAAGAGCTGGGAATGTGATGGCAAAAGCACGTGGCAGCGGGCACAGGCACGTGCAAACACACAAACCCGCGTTTCAACAGGCCCCACGCACACTGTGAACGCGCAAATAAATGCCCGTGCCCGCGCAAAGGGGCACAGGCAAGTGCCCGCACAGGTGGGCACGGGCACGGGCAAACACACGCGCAAACACGCGTGTGAACACGAGCCTGGCCGTGCCAACACGCCCCTGCCGCCACAGGCACAGGAGTCCTCCTGGCAAAATCCATCCTTCCCGCACCGCCGAGCTGTCCGGGCCCCACGTGGAGTTCCCAGGCAATTTAACTCCCACATCAGAGTTTAAAAAGTGCAAAAGAGGGTTTGATTGCAGAGCGGTGCCAAAATTCCGGGTTTGGGCCGGTGCAAAACCTTCCTATTAATTTTATTTAATTTTTAATTATTATTCTTTTTTTAATTTTTTTTCCCCGGGCTAAATGTTATTAATTTCTTTCCAAAAAAAGCCAAGACAAGATCTTCTCACACCTGCCTCCTGCAGAGGATGAACCAAGTTTTGGGGTTCCTCTTTGTACCAAAGCCTTCCCATCCCATGCCGACCTTTGCAAACCCATCCCGGGGCAAAATCACTCCGACGTCGGGCTTTAATGTCTGCTCCTTTCTAGAGCGGAGCAAACATCTGCAGAACAAGCCCAGATGTGAGCCGTGTTCCCCCGCCCCTTCAGGAATTTCAGCTCCGAGGCACATAATAAGGCAACGTCTGGGATGGTTTAATAATAGTAAAATTAAAATTGTTCCTGAAGCGGAATTGAAGGACGCGCTCGCGAGGAGGTTTGCAAAACAAAAACGAGCCCTGAGCTGAAGTCTCAAGGGAACTGTTGGATCAGAGGAACAGTAAACAACACACAGAAATGCAACTTAATTATCTTTACAACCCAAGTACGCAACCGGCTGCCGCAGCTTTCCAGGGATGCAGGAACGGAGAGGTGCCGACATCCCCGCGCTGAAGCCACAGCATCCCCAAAAAGCCAGAAATAAAGGACTCTTTTTGCAAAGTTTTGCTTGAATTTTCACTCAAGCGCTGAAGTGCGGCAGCGCTGCCATGGGGTTTGGGGATGCTCACCCTGATTTCTCATCCACCTGGGTAAAATGCAACTTGTTGGTAGTTTTTTGCTCAGACTTTTAAGAAAAATGGGCTCTCGGCTTGACCTTGTCAGGTCTCACCACACACGTGACCACCATCACCCCCTGCATTCACACCAGCTGGGGAGCTGCCACCCATCACTCACTGAAATGACCTCCTGTGAAAAACTGCTGAGAAAAATGGGAACGGGCGGAAAAAATGCCTGGATATATCTATTTACATATTTGCATATATAAGCTGGAAAGTGTGTTAATTTAAACAGGATGCTGATGAGGAGCAAGGCAAGGTTTGAAATCAAAGTGAAGGGACGGTGAGGATCAAGCCAGGGATGCTGGAAAGGACCAAATCAAGGTAGGATTAGTTCAAGGATACTAGAGCCATGCCAGAGATGCTGCTTTTATCAAACTAAGACTTCTACCTGAATGCAAACTGAGGATGCTCAGAAGGGTCAAAGCAAGGATCACATCAAGGATCCAAGGAACCTGAAGGTGCACAAGTCCATGGGACCCGATGAGATGCATCTGCCCGTCATGAGGTTGAGCCACGATCCATCGTATCTGAGAAGGGGCAGTCCAGTGACGTTCCCACTGAACAGAAAAGGGGAAGGATAACCAGGGGAGAAGGACACTGGGGTGCAGGTGGGGGAGAGGCTGGACATGGCCCAGCTGTGGGCACTGGCACGCGGAAAGCCCCGTGTGCTGGGCTGATCCCACATCAGGGCAGGGGAGCATTCTGTCCCTCTGCCCCCTCAGGTGAGAGCTGCCTCCAGCCCTGGGAACAGCACAGGAAGGACGTGGAGCTGTTGGAGTGAGTCCAGAGGAGGCCAGGGAGATGCTCCGAAGGCTGGAGCAGCTCTGCTATGGAGATAGGCCGGGAAACCTGTGGGTGTTCAGCCTGAAGAAGGCTCTGGGGAGACCTCAGAGCCCCTTGCAGTGCCTAAAGGGGCTCCAGGAGAGCTGGAGAGGGACTTGGGACAAGGGACGGAGGAACAGGATGAAGGGGAATGGCTTCCCACTGCCGGAGGGCAGACTTAGATGGGATACTGGGGAGAAATCCTTCCCTGTGAGGGTGGGGAGGCCCTGGCACTTGTTATCCAGGGCAGCTGTGGCTGTCCCATCCCTGGAAGTGTCCAAGGCCAGGTTGGACAGGGCTTGGAGCACCCTGGGCTGGTGGGAGGTGTCCCTGTCTATGGCAGGGGATTGGAACGAGATGGTCTTTAAGGTGCCTTCCAACCCAAACCATTATGGCATTCCACGATGGTTAAGATCAAACCAAAAATCCGTGCTGAGATCAAACCAGGGACGGCAGCTGGAATCAATCCAAGGATACTGGCTCGGAATGAACCGAAGGCCACTAACAGAGCAAAGTGAGGATGTTGTCCAGCACCAAAGCAAAGACACTGGCTAAAAGCAAAGCTCAGCCACATTCCGTTTTCATCCATCTCTTTTAAAAATGCTAATTCTGACGTCTCCCAGCAGCCAGCAGCCCAGCAACGCTCTGCACCGCTCCGCAGCCCCTCCGGCCAGGCGGCGATGGTTTTTTTTCATTAACCTGACTGAACTAGCTGGGAAAAACAGAGACATTTTCTGGCACAGTGTGGATCCCAAAAGGTCCATCCCGCTCCTGGCTCCAGAGCCAAGGGCAGCCTGGGGCTGTCTGCATCCCGCTGCCTGCATGGTACAGGCATGCCTGGAAGTCGCTTCAACTCCCCAAAAGCCCGTGGGCTGTTCCGAACCATGGTGTGTTTTTTTTTCTGCAGAAAACATTTGCTGCTTAACTCCTGACAGAGCCCCAGCACACAAATTCGGTGACATTTTGCTCAAAAAGTGCTTTCTGCCGAGTATTTCTTGCAAAACACACTGCTAATAGCTCCTGCGGCAAGCACAGGGTTTGGCTGTGAAATGGTGATGCTCCTTTTCAAGGGATATTCATTCAGCTTTTAACTAAGGCTTACAGCAACCCCAAACCACCCAAATCCTCCCCAAAACTCTGCACTTAGTTCCCAAGCTCATCAGAAAACTTCAAGATTTGGGGGGGTTTTGCGGGGTCGGAGTTTTTGTGTTTTTTCTGACACCTGTTTGCATTGGTAAATCAGCTGTCTGAAGTGCAGAGTAATCCCATCCTTTACCCAACATCAAAATTTAAAAAAAAAAAAAATAATCCTCATGCTTTGAAATTCAATTCTCTGCTTTTTTCCTTCCTATTTTTTTAAAAGGGTGAATTTTCCTAGAGACAGAAGATTTTTCATCCCTCTCTCAGCACACCTGAGCTAGATTTAATCCCCAGAAGTAACACCAGGACAGCGAAAGATGCAAAAAATTGGGGTTTTCCTGCAAACCTAATAGCAATGCAACAGCTGGAGTTAAAACCCAGTCCCAAGCCACCCACCCAAATTACACCCAGTTTCCAAACTGGACAGCAAATAATTCCTCTGCTGAGCTTTGAAGCCAAGGAAGACACATTACAACATTTTCTGCCCTGGGATGAAGATAAATTAAGCCCTGAGTGTCACTAAAGCCCCATTCAATGCTGCGTCCTAAAAAAAAAAATTAATCGCAAAATGGTTTTCTAATTACTTTAATAAGGATGCAGCTCCAGCAGGGTGAGATGTGATGCTCTGCAACCACTCTGGCCCTTTTTTCCATGCATTTAAGTGCCATAATGTCACAGTCCAGCGCTGGGGAAGTTTGGGCCACAGTTATATGAGCTCTGTGCTTAATGAGGGGCACCTAATTAAAGTTGGGGAGCGCTGACTTCGCCAGGAGACCCTGCATCAAGTCTGCCCTGGGTTTTTTTGGGAAGTGAACATCCCTGGCCGTCTGGTTGCTCATCCCACCAAGGTCACGCCTGCCATAATTAAGGATTTCGGCTCATCGGGTTGCACCAGCCTGGCACTACCAGGGCTCTGGGCTGAAATATTCCCAAATAATATCCTGAATTATTCCGATGATCAAGCTGACGTTCCCGGGGAAGGAGAAGCACGCGGGGAAACGCGGGTGCTCTTAAAATCCCTGGAAATAGCAAGGGCTGAAAGCTTGGAGGGATGCAGCCCCCGAGCTCAGGTGTTAAATATGGCGAGGATGAGGATGCCGGCAAAATAAGGATGAAGGCAGTGGCGTGCATCCATCCTGGCCGCGTGCCACATGGCGAGGAGCCCCGAAAGGACAGGGCGAAAATTAGCAAGAGCCATCAAGTAACCGCCACAGAGGCCTGGTGGCACCCGGCGCTGGGTTAATGGAGCTCTGCAGCAGCAGCTGGCGGCTGCTTTGGCGAAAAACCCGGGATTTTGCCCCAGATGAGGTGCTAAAACATGCTGCTTCAACATCATCTGGTGCAAGCTGCCACCACTGCCGCTGCCCCCAATTTTTTAACCATCCCAGTTGTAGGTGCTTCTCTGTTTGCTGAACCTCGAAACGGCAGCTCCAGCTGGTTAAATTAAACGCAAGGTTCCCCCCGTCAGGAGTCACCCCAGTTCTGCCAAGCCACTTGGTACCTTTACACAGTTTCAAAACGTGCCTACAAATGCCATTTTTCTAGGAAAAAATCCCCCCCCACGTGCACTGCGCTGGTAAGGTAAGGTTTGGAGGTCAGGTAGCTTCCTAAAAAGATATATTTTGTAGATTTTTTTAATGCATTTTCCCTCCTTTTATCTTTTAGGGGGAATAAGGGTGAATGGCTCCAGGGTGGGGACAGCACATGGGAATTTCTCACGGCTCCCCGAAGAATGTATGGGTCAGTATTTCCACTCTTATGCAGAAAGAGAAATACATTTACAATGAGAAAACCCTTGTTCCTGTGTCCAAAATTATTATCTCCTTTTTCTTTTCTTTTTTTTTTTTTTAATGGGCACGGGCAGTTTCTGAGGGAGACACTTGGATGTGTGCAAGGGAGACCGTGGGATGTGGTGATCGGTGAAGGATGCGGTGCCGGCCAAGGGGCGTCCGGAGGCATTTTAAATAAAAAAAAAGGGATTTTCCTGAGATATCACAAGATTTGCTCCCCTGGTTTCGTGGGTAAATCCATATTCCTGTGGTTTAACACCCAGAAGAGTTGGAGCTCTCCGGCACGATGAATATGCGAGGAGCAGCATCGGAGCCCCGGCGCTGCCCTTCCCATGCAGCCACCGAGCCCCAAGAGCCACGGCCACCTTCCCCTTCTTCTGTGTATAAAATATATTTGTTTTCATCGGCATTATCCAATTACAACTGGATACTGGATTACTACATACAAGGATAACTGGATTACTATATATATGTGCGTGTGTGTGTCTCCATCCACGTTATCCAATCACATCCATCCAATAATCCAACAGACAGATTATTCAAGTATTATACATATATTAGAGATATCTGCTAGATATATTTACATCTCTTCATCCACATTATCCAACTAAATCTATCCAAGCTATTGATAATTGGATCATTTTATATATATTTATATATACATATATATATTTATATATTTCCTGGATAGAATTGAACAATGTGGACGGAGTCATATATATATTTGATATTAAAAGAACGTTTATATACCCATCCTATATGTATAAAAAGAGAAGATACAGGGGACAAAAGGAGAGAAGGGATATATATAAAAAATATATGTATCTATTGGATTAATATATTGGATATATTATATTATACATATCCAGTGGCTATATAATATTGATACATTAATATGGTTATATTATATGGATACAATATATTCAATGCATACCTATAATATAGCCAATGGATGGATAAAATGTAATAAACATTCAGTGTGTACACTGTATACTTATATTGAATACATTCAAATATATTGTGTGTATCCAATGTGTATATATATATAATATCCAACATATTCATCCACTAGAATAGATCCAGTGGGTGGATATAATGTAATATAGATACTATAATCTGTATATCCAATATATATATATTCTAATTTCCGTAAGAATTAACCCTTTCTGCTACTGCTTTTCATCTATTTATCAGACTTTGACAGTTTTCTCAAAAAACAAACTTTCCTCAAATATTTGGCTTTTCCCCCTCATCCACAACGGGGATAATTGGCATTTTTCTATGACAAGCGATTCCCAGGTCAAAGCACTTCCCCCTCCATTTTGGGGTGCACCTTGTTGCCAAAATTAGCTATTTCTGGAGATGCAGCCGCTGTGACACTTAAGAAATCAAATTGGCCATTTCAACCTGGATTTTACCCATTTTTAGACCTCTGCCCGAGCACCTGCTAATTGTGGGGGTGAATCTGGCTCTGAGTGTGTATAGCTATATATACATAGCAATATGGTTAATACTCTCACAATTAATCCATACTATATAATATATAATAATATATCCCAGATATCAAGCATTACATATCAACCTAATATATATTCTGTAATCAACAGATCACTATCTACCAATGTAAATATATCCTATAATCGGTACATGTCAAGCATTATAAATCAATATATCAATGTGAATACATTATAGCAATCGGCATATTATATACTTCTATAATACAGGATTATATAATGTAGTTATTTAAATATTATAAACACATGTGTATTCTAGACACTTGTATATCAATGTTATTATATTGCAGTGTATCATATTGCTATATATCATTTCTATAACACATACTTAGGGCAATAAATACAGTGTATACACAGCAAAAAAGAAAAAAAAAAAAGGGAGGGGAAGCCAGTTTCTGCAAGCCAGCAGGAATTCAGAGGAAAACTAATTTTTAGAAATCCCCAAAACCCCCAAAATATTTGGAGGCAAACCCACTTAACACCTCAGCGAGGCTGCAAACACACGGGTCATCAACACACCCCCCCCACTCCAAGCCCAGCACGCTGGGGCAAGTTATCCCGATAAGATAAAAGAAGTTGTTTAAATCTCTCTTTTATTTTTCCCCCCCCCTTTTTTTTCCCTTTTTCTTTTCTTTTTTTTTTTTTTTTTTTTTTTTTTNTTTTTTTTTTTTTTTTTTTTTTTTGCCCACAGAGCTGGAGCTGGGAATCCATTAGCCTTTAATGAAGTGAAACCCTCATCTTGCCGGAGCCACCTCATTTAGCGCAATTGTTTCGCAGCCATTACGGAAAGACAATTACAAGGAAGCGGCGAGAGTAATTGGAAATGCTGGCGGGAGTTGGGCGAAATGATAATAAATAAAAATATTCCCCCTAATAAGCTTGCCAGGAGGGGGGTGGGCTGGAGAAAATCAACATAATTAGAACTGAACCTCGGCGAGGAAAAACAGACAGCGGGGTGGCGAGCGCTCGGCGCGGAGGAGAGGGGGAAAAGCGGAGGAAACTTCATTTTTTTCACCCAAAAACCGGCAGGAAAAACGCTTTTCCCACCTGTGCGCCAGCTACCAGGAGCAAAAAATGGCTGGAGCGGGAGATGCTGGCCACAGGGATGCCTGGGATGCTCCACCGTCACCTGGTCCAGGCTGGAATTAAAGCCAGAAAAAAATAAAAAAGCTTAAAAGCGAGACAGTTTCGCTCACGGGATGTCGCCGAGGAGCACCATTGGGGGGCAGGAATTTCTCTGCATCCAGAGGGGTGGGTTTTTTACATGCAAAACACAATTATTTTGGCAAAACTTGTATGATGTACATTATCCTTCAGAATAGAAAGCATTACGGGCGGGGATTTGGAGGGTATTTTCCCAGAGAAGAAGGGTTAAATCACATTCAAAACCCAACACAAACAGCTGTTAGTGGGTTCCTTCCTTGCTCCTAAAATCCCGAGTTCTCCCCTCAAATAAGCCCTGTCCCCAGCACAAACATCCACGCTCTGTCCCCATCCTCATCCCACCCCAATGTTGCTTTAGCAGCTTCTCCAAAACAGTTTGCAGCTAAAAACTCCTTCAAATTGGAGTTTTCACCCAAAAAAGCCATTCAAGCAAGAGTTTGCAGCAAAAAAGGTCCTTCAAGCAGGGCTTTGTACCCACAAAAGTCCTTAAAAAAGGGGTTTGCACCCAAAAAAGTATTTTTAATGGAGGTTTTCAGCAAAGAAATCATAGTCCTTAAAACAGGGCTTTGCAGAAAAGAAGTCCTTCACTTGAGGGTTTGCACTAAAGGTCTTCAAAAAGAGGTTTGCACCCCAAAAAATATCTTTCAAGAAAGGGTTTGCAGCAAAAAAAAAACTCTTAAAACAGGGGGTTTGCATCGAAAACATTCCTTCAAACAGGTTTTGGGCCATGAAATATCCTTTAAGTGGGTGTTTGCACCAAAAAAAAGCCCAGCAGACAAGCGGCTTTGAACCAAAAACCGCTTTAAACTCCGGGTTTACAGCCAAAACGGGCTTTCAAACAGGTGTTTGCACCTAAAAAAAGGCCTTAAACCAGGGGGTTGCTTGCAAAAAAGCCTCCTCAGCACCTTCCCTCTCCGCTCCCATTCTCTGGACACGCAATATTTGCCCCAAAATCCAGCTCTGGCAGCTGATGGGAGCGTTCCAAAGGGTTGGATTAAATCCCTAGCCCATCACAGCAAATGTTTTCCGGACACAGGTGAAATACCACCACGGGAATTCTGCTTCTCTTCAAAATTCCTTTCCTACTTGGAGTCTCTGCCATCCCGCTGGGGGCAGGTGGGATAAGCCAACAGTGCTGGGAGCACCCCAAGCCCTGACAGGGATGCTCCCAAACATAAAACACCCACCAAAATAACAAAGTAGCCCCCGGGTTCATAAAATATCCCCCCCTCAGGAATAAAAACACCCCGAAACATAATAAACCGCTCCCAAATAAATAAAAAAAAAATACCTATAAAGGATGAAACACCCCAAATCTCTGCCCCAGCCCTCTGGAGCGAAGGCGACTTTCATTTAAAAACCACGCACGTTTTTTTTCCTCGCCGGTTCCCAACTCCGCTAAGATCATTATCACAGAATGAGAGCGGAGATAAAACATTTTTATTTTCTTTCCTTTTCCTTCTCGTGCGATTTTTGAGCGGTGCGTCCCCCCCTCCCGGCTCCCATGGAAGTCACCTCATGTTGGGAGTTAATGTTTCGTTAATACATAGTTTTTTTGTTAATTTATTTTACTTTATTTTACTTTTCCGTATTTCTCCTCCGCCACCAATTACTTTGCTCCCAAGGGGATTGTTACAATTCTCCCTGTAACTTTTTTAGCCTCGGTGCCTTCCACAAGCCACAGGTGATGCTCATGCCACAATAATGCGTTATTAAATAATACTAAACTAATAACATATTATTTAAAATTATTTAAAATACATTAAATACGATTGAACAGTATAAAATACTATTAGATCTTATTAAATGCCCCCCAAAGCCGCAGGCACAAATATTTAGGAGCTGTGAAATGCCTCTGTCACGGGACTGGGATGCTGCACTGGGCACCAGCGGGCTGAGTCCTGATGGGAAGGTTGTTGGGAAGAGCTCTGGAAAACTGAGGGGAAATTGGGCTATTTTGGAGTTTTTTAGATCACTGCTGGTGGGGGAGGGAAGAGGGGGGCAGTTGTGGAGCGTGGTGGAAGCCTGTGTGGGAATGTGCGTGGGATTCCGAACGGGAGATGGGGTGTGCAAGGAGTGAGCACGGAGAGTGTCCCTCCCTCCCACTCAGAACCCCATCGGATTTGCTGGAACTGGGAAAATTCACTTAATAATATATTATATTTAAATACACCACTATAAATAAATATATATATATATGTAACAATTCTGTATTTCTAATATATTATACATATTACCTATATTATATGTTTAACTAGATATTATATATATCACATAGAATAGTTTTTATACACACTACATATTTATATTTTATCTATGTTTTTATTATATATAATAGATACAGAGAGATAATATCCTATAATTCCATTCTACCATATATAATAGATATATATTCTATATTATCTATTCCCTATCATCATACACATTATATATCCTATAGCTATGACATATTACATATTTTATATCACCTATTACAATCTATATCATCATATATTACATATTACATCATATATCACAGATATAATATGCTACATCATATATCATATCATTATATAAATGCATGTATGATATGTATTTTATGCCAAACCGATGGTTCAGCCCCTCTTTTATACAAAATACAAATATTTTAAGTCCCAGCCTACAGTTCAGGCCCTAAAGACACCGAAAAACAACCAAAAAAACCTGAGGGATCATTTCTCATTGGACAGAAATCTAGGGGAATAATATCTGAGATGGAACAGATCCCCATTCCAGATCCCAAGTAGCATTTACTGAGAAATAATAATATTTGAAGTATTTGGGAATATCTCATTTACAAGGATCTATTCTATTCCTTAATATTCTATCTAATCCAAGGTGAATTTGCTCAGAGATTCCCACGGAGATTGGCAGAAATAGGGATTTTTAGGAGAAAAACCGACGCTGCGCTACAGAGATGCACAACCTGGGAGTGAATGGGACTTTCCAGAATCTACAAGAATTTCCTTCCTGAATTAATTTTCCTGAATTTCATTAACTTCCTGAATAGATTTTCCCGGATTTCCTCAATTTCCTGATTTCATTTTCTCGAATTTCCTGATTTTGCAGGATTTTGCTATCCTGGCACTGTGGCTCTTGGGAGAAAAACCGATTTATTCTTCAATAAACCCAGCTTTTGCTGCAACACCCCAAGAACCTGATGATGATCTGGGAGCTATTTCAGAGCCTTAAAACCCCACTCCGATTTCTCCCGATCAACCAACCTCAGATAAACCAAAACCCTCCTGATTTCGGTACTTCGCACCAGAAATCCATCCATTTTTTGATGCACCGGGTCACAAAAGGGGATGTAGGCAGCAACTCCCCGATATTTTTGGGGGGGATGGAAAAGCTTATTTAGGGTTGCAAGAATTAATTAATTTGCCAAAGCGACGTTTGCATCCCGCATTCCCAGTGGGGATTTTTTTCGGTAGCCAAGTGGAAAGGTTTATTTAGCCGGGAGCGGCGCTGGCTTTCACAAACATTTCCCCTTATCCAGCAGGGAGAACCGCACCAACCGAAAGGAGATTTAATTAGTGAAAATCTCGTTAGGCAAACGAAATTACCCGTAAGACAATCCCGCTCTGGACAGGGGGGGTGATTAACCAGAGCCATTAATCGAGAGCGGCGCTCCAACAGGCAGCTCGGCTGGAGGACAGGGGGGGATCTTTCTTTGGTGGGGGGGGGGGTTAATGG
>VZRE01004991.1:476465-492185 GCA_013396775.1 Cephalopterus ornatus
GAGGACAGGGGGGGATCTTTCTTTGGTGGGGGGGGTTTTAATGGTAAGAAACACACACACCGTGCTCTCTGAAAAGCCCTTGAGCATCTCATCAGCACACCTTGATTGCATCATGCAAATTGCAATTAAGTTTTTAGTTTCATCGCCCCAGAAAACAGAGGAAAAAAAAAAAACCCGTATTTTGGGAGGCGCGGGTGCAGCAACCCCTCAAAACTCAGCGGGGTCGGATCGGGGCCCGCAGGACGGCGTGCCCACAGCCCACTGCTGAGCACCAAGCCATGCAAATGCGAATCTGAAGTTACTTTAAGGCATTTAGTTATTACTTCTGTCTCTTACACGAGGGTTTTTTACCCTAAGTGTGCTCACGCTGGCCCCGAACGACGCCTGGGAGCGCCGCGGCCTCCACGTGTCGTAACGCTGAGGGCGTTCGTTTAGGCAGCACGGCACTACAGGGAAAGCTAAAATTGCTGAGAGCACAAGCTGCTGCACTTCAGAATTCCCTGGGATTGAACCCTGGAGGTGATAACAACCAGCTGGAGGAGCAGGGAGGAACCCGCTGTTCTTTTAACCTTTCGCTTTAGTAGGATATCACCTATAAAAAACCATCAACGAAGGGCAAGGGAAGCCTTCCCACTGCCAGGAGGTGCTCCAAGATGCCTTAGAAGCTGTGAGGGAAAAGCATAAACCTCATAAAATCAGTACCCAGTGAACGCTCATGGCCTTTACACCTATAATTATATTCATGTATCTCTCGTTCAAGAGGGATCCCCGGGGACTTCACTTCCGCTGGGGACCTCCCCCCGGCAGCATCCTCCAGCTCCAAGTCTGAGCATCCCTAAAATGATGCTTCCCACCCCGCTCAGTTCCCAAGTTGCCTGGAGGAAAGGCATAATATCGCCCTCCCCACCTGAAAAACTGGGAAATTTGGGTGTTTTTCAGATGCAGGGTGAAGGCGAGCTCACCAAAATCTCCCCAGGGATGCACTGGGTCCCAGGGGGAGAGAGATGATGGAGCAGGGTGACAATGACACTGAAGGAATGACCCACCTGCTGTCAGACAGAGCAACAGCTCATTAAGAAATCCCAACTAAATCCAAGCTGGCAGAGCCCCAATATATTACATTCCCAAATAGATTGTTCCACTATATTCCCCAATATTCCATATCTGTATACGTATATATGGTATATTTCCGAATACACATGGGGCATATTATCTAATATTATATTATATTCTTCAATACATATAATATTCCCCAATATTTTATATTCTCAATATATTCCCCAATATTATATAATTTATATTCCCCTATAAATAGATATATAGGGATAATATAATATTATATTATTGGCACTGCCCTTAACGTAGAAGTGACTCAGCAGTTGCAATTAATGCAATTATTTGAATTTTTTTGCCATATCTATCAATTTTTTCCACTTCTTGTGTTCAACTCACGTTGCCCCATTTCTGCTCCATATTTGCCAACAGTTTTGAGTGAAATCCACTGAACTTATTTCAGGCAAAACGGGTTTATCCTTTAACGATGCTCACCAGGTACCACTCTTGGGACACCGAAAAAGGATGAAAAATGTGGTTTTCTTTGAGACCTGCTTTCAAGAGAAAGCCAGATTTTATTGAAAAGCTCTGTTTTTAATGAAAACCATCAACAGGCACCAGGCGTGGAGGGGGATTATGGACCTTGGGCATCAGAGGTGCCAAAATCCATTTTCAGGTGAGACGGGAACGAGCAGCTCCACAGTGCAGGAAGTCTGGTCTTTTGGGTGGGTTTTGGGGAATTTCCCTGCTAAGAGGGAGAACGCAGCTCCCGGGCTCTGGAATTCGGGTGTCCTGCACAGACCTTGGCTGACGTGGGCGCTCTGCCGGGGGCTTTAATTCAGGTGCCCTGTGAGCACCTTTGCTAATGAGGGTGCTCCACCAGGACCTCGGCTGACTTGGGTGCCCCACAACTGACTTTGCTAATTAGGGTGCCCAGATGGAGTCTTTAACTTGGGTGCCCTGTGAGCATCTTTGATCCTCTGGGTACCAACTCCCGGTCTTTGCTAATTAGGGTGCCCTGCGAGGATCTGCTTATTAGGGTGCCCAGCTCACGCGTTAGATTTGGGTGCCCTGCAAGCATCTTCAGTCGTTTGGGTCCCGCCCTGTGGTCTTTGCCAAGTGAGATGCCACACCGGGGTCGTGGCTAAGCTGGGTGCCACCTTAGGGTCTTTGCTAATTAGGGTGCTCTGCAGGGAGCTTTGCTAATCTGGGTGCCTCGCTGGGGTCATTAATTTGGGTGCCCTGCAAGGACTTTGGCTGGTCTGCACTCCCTGAGAGCATCTTCACTAATTCGGGTCCTACCCCATGATCTCTGCCAATGCAGGTGCCACACCAGGGTCTTTGCTCATTAGGGGGCCCTGCAACGAGCTCTGCTGACGTGGGTACCCTGCTGGGGTCTTTATTTTGGGTGCCCCGCAAGCATCTTTGCTAATTAGGATGCCCCCGTGAGGGTCTTTGCTAATTTGGGGGTTGTCCCCCGATCCCTGCCAGTTTAGGTGCTTCCCTGCAGGGGCCTTGGCTGATTTGGGTACCCCGTGGCACCTTCACTCCCGGGGTCACGAGCAGCCACGGAGGTGACATCGCTCCCCGGGCTGCATCCTCCCCTCACCCACAGGGATGGCTTTGCACCCCGAAAACCTGCGAGGAGCACGCGATGCACGTGCCGTGGGGGGCACCGGGCAGCTCGTGAGATGCCGTGCTGGCAATCAGAGCATCCCAAAACCCCATCTGCAGCCCCCGCACCGCTCGCGGTTTGCTAATTGTACGAACCTAATGGGGGAAGGAGCTGGAGGGGGGAGAAAAAAGGGTAATGGCCATCAGGCCAGCAATAAACCAAAATTAATGGGCCGTGGGAAGAAATCATGTCCACTTAATCCCAGCTCTGGAGCTCTAATAGAATCATGGAACACCGAGGGGGGCTGCTCTATCCCGGGGTCGCTCCCGGGCCGTCTGCCAGGCGGGAGCAGCTCTACCCCGGCCTCCGGCCACGAGGATTTGGGGAGGGAGCAGGAGCATCTTCTCCGAGCCTGGGAATGCGGCAGGCGGCAGGAGAGAGGGATAACTCCCAGGGATAACTCCCACGGAAGGAGAAGGGGGAAGAGCTGCAGGGCAACACCGCTGGAAAACATCTTGCTGGGGCTCCGCCTGAAACCTGGGGGCATCTGCTTTTTATCTCCTTCTTAAAGTTGGGTTTTTTCCAGTTTTCTTTATTTTTGTTTGGTTTTTTTTCCGA
Source organism: Cephalopterus ornatus (assembly GCA_013396775.1). Lineage (NCBI taxonomy): Eukaryota > Metazoa > Chordata > Aves > Passeriformes > Cotingidae > Cephalopterus > Cephalopterus ornatus. Next base: position 479,752 of record VZRE01004991.1, read on the forward strand.
TTTTCTTTTTTTTTTAAATATTTTTTTTCCAATTTCATTTTCTTTTGCCAATTTTCCTTCTGATTTTGCTTATTTTTCTTTTTTCCCCATTTTCCCTTTAATCCATTTTTTCTTTATTCCAATTTTCCTTTATTATCTTTTTTCTTTTTAACCATTTTTCCTTTTGCTTTTCCTTTTCTTCCCATTTTCCCTTTTCTTTGTAATTCCTTCTCTCTTTTTTCCCAATTTTTCTTTTTTTTTTTTTAACTGATTTTCTTTTTATTCCTATTTTCTTTTTTCTCACATTTTTACTACCTTTTTTTCCCTTTTCTTTTCATTTTATTTTTTTAACCAATTTTCTTTTTTCTTTTTATTTTCTCCTGGAAAAATGAAAACAATTCCCACACCACGTAGCAGGGAAAACCCCACCTAAACCTCTAACGCACCACCCAGGGACTCCCAATCCCTATTTCCAGTATCTCTCATCCAACTCTTTCCCCAGCCCCGCTTCATCCCAGTAGAAATTTAATTATTTGGGGATTTTTGCTTGCCCTGGGACAAACATTCAGTGTACAAATATCCCCATTCCTGGCAGAGAGGGGTGGAGAGGAGACTCATCCCAAACTTCCCCTTCAGATTGAAAAAAAACCCGACAGGAAAACCTTTTTGCCCAGAAAAGTTTGGGCAGGAGCAAAGTTCTTCATTCCAGGAAAACTGGGATTAGAAGAGGATGTGGAGGATTTCTGTGAAGCTATGTAAATATAGACATGAGAACCCAGCAGATGTCACCAGCACTTGGAAAAATCTAAACTATTTGACAGGAAAGATCTGTGTTTTCCAATCAAAGAGCCAAAAAACCCCGGTAAAACCCCAGTAAGTGGTTTGTCTTAATGCCCCAAACCAACATCCCGCAGCCAGGCTCCACTCCCACCTCCTGTTTGGGATGGCTCCCTCCAGTGAGGCTGGAGAGCTTTTTCCTATGGGAAAAATCCCAGGTTTTCCCCCTAAAAACGCCAAAGGGGGAATAAGCATTTAAAAAATGCTCCTATTGCTGAGGAGCCACTCAGGACTGAGGATGGGAATGATGGATCATCCCAGGCTGGACCAGGGATGCTGCAGCTCCCTGTGCACACAGCAAGCAAGGATACAGGGATCATCCTGGATGGACCAGGGATGCTCAGGAATACTCCAGCTCCCTGTCCAGAGGGAAAGTAAGGATACAGGGATCACCCTGGTTGGACCAGGAATGCTCAGGGATGCTCCAGTTCCCTGTCCACAGGGAGAGCAAGGATACGGGGATCACCCTGGATGGACCAGGGATGCTCCAGTTCCCCGTCCACAGGGAGAGCAAGGATACAGGGATCATCCTGGTTGGACCAGGGATTCTCAGGGATACTCCAGCTCCCTGTCCACAGGGCAAGCAAGGATACAGGGATCACCCTGGATGGACCAGGGATGTTCAGGGATACTCCAGCTCCCTGTACACAGGTAGAGCAAGGATACAGGGATCATCCTGGTCGGACCAGGGATGCTCAGGAATACTCCAGCTCCCTATGCACACAGGACAAGCAAGGATACAGGGATCATCCCAGTTGGAGCAGGGATGCTCAGGGATACTCCAGCTCCCTATGCACACGGGACAAGCAAGGATACAGGGATCATCCCGGTTGGACCAGAGATGCTCAGGGATACTCCAGCTCCCTGTCCACAGGGAGAGCAAGTATACAGGGATCATCCTGGGTGGACCAGGGATGCTCCAGCTCCCTGTGCACAGGGGGAAAATTAAGCACCAAATATGCATATACTCTATTCCCAGATTTTTCCTGCATGGATTCAGGCTACTCATATGGAAAACTCAACCAGAACTGCAGGCACAAGCTCTTTTGATCCTCCCAAAGCAAAAGGAGGAGCGGGCTCATGGAAATAAACCCGGGATATAACCAAGGGATGCCCTGGCCCGGCCTCACTCCGGGGATCCAGGGCTCGTGTTGCAGGATCCGGCCTCGCCGGGGGATTGCAGGGCCGAGCTGGAATGTGGCTATTTTAAGATGGGGATAACATTTCACCAACAATTTCCCTCAGTTTCATGTGACACGGACCCAGCATCCCTAAAATAAACGGGGACCACTCCCCGTCTTAAAGGGAGTGGAAACAGAAATGTTTACCACTGGTGTTAATGATTTGTCTCACTTGAAGTTACTTTTAGGAAGGAGAATAAAAGCACGCTGAGGGCAAAAAGCGCTTTGGGTTTTGGCAAATTGTTGGAAATCCTGTTAATTAAAGGTGCGGCAGACGCAAAGATGCAGCCGAGATCCAAGAGCTTGGGATCCTGCAGGGATTTGGTGGATGTTTATATCACATTTGGGGAGTTTTGCCACGGACATTAAAAACTAATAAATAAACATCATCACCCGGTGCCTGACAGGGGCATGTTCAGATCTCCTTACCCAGAGCAGTGGTGGAGATGTGACGTTCCATGTGCCGAAACAGCAAACATTTGGGGGAAAATTACAGTTTGCTGATTTTTTTTCTTTATTATGAAATGTGTCTAATGCGGATTTTTGCTGTTTTGGGGAAAAAAAATCTCTGATTTAGGATTATCCCCATTCTTGGGGCCATATCACTGCTTAATATAATTAAGAAGAACTTTTATTATATATATTTCTATTAACTGCATTTATTATACTGTATTAATTGTATTTCTTGTATTTATCCATACATAATATATATATTATACTATGCTATATTACAGAATTTTGCTAATATATCCCAATCTCTTGATCGAAAACTACCACTTATCAGCTGGAAAAATCATCTGCATCTCTCGTGGAAGACCAGCATCATTTCTGGCAGCTAAAACTCACTTGGCAGCAAGTCTCAAAGTTCTTTTGGAGTCTCCTTCTGCAGCTTCAGGGAACTCACCTCCCTTTTCTCCCTTGCAAATGGGATGTAAAGTTAGAAATTCAGGTTGTAACCAAAAAAAAAACCAGCACCAGGACAAGGAATTTTTCAGGAAACTGAGCATCCACCACGCTCACGCACTTGAACACTGGCCAGAGGTGCACGAGGAGCGTATGCTCCTGTATCCAAGTGGTGCTTTTCCCTGGAAACCACCCTTGGGATGTTTAATTCGCATCAGAAGAGTTATTTTCCTTTAGGAGAACCTGAGCAGGTACCAGCTGCGCTTTGCTCATGAGGGACACAATGATTTTCCTCCCTCAAAACCGCAGAGGGGAGGATGACACGTGCCCAGCATTTGCGCTGCTCTCCAGCTTAAGAATTGCCTATTATCAATCAACTGACTGATAATCTCCTATTATAAATCAATTAATGTTTTTCTATTATAGATCAATCATTACCTATTATAATCCGATCAACCCAAGATTTCCTTTTATAAATCCATCAATCCATAATCTGCTAGTATAAAATCATCTAGAATTTTTCACTTATTAACCAATCAACCCATTCTTTCCTATTACGACTCAATCAATCATTTTCCACCGCAAACCGATCAACCTGCGATTTCCCGGCCCAAATCAGCCCATAATTGATTATAACCCGATCAACCCAGGACTTTTTAGTATCAAGCAATCAATCAATCAATCAATAGGGGTTTATTCTAAGTCGATTTGAATGAAATGGAGTTTAATCAGATTTCGGTTCAGCCGCCGCCCGGGGCTCAAGCCCCCGCGCATCCCCCCCCCCAAGGCAGGTATTTATAGATTTATAGCCGCGGCATCTCATCCCCACCGCCCTCGGCCCCGGCGCTTAATTAAATTAGCACAAAGAGGGGCTTGTTGAGCGCGCTCCAGCCTCCCGAAGTGGAGCCGGCGAACAGGAAACAAAGGGTGGAATTCTGTCTGCTTGGCTCCAGGGTGCCGTGTGTCCCGCCAGGCGCTGGAGCGGGGCCAGGGGTCCCCCCGGGCCGTGACAGCGATGCCACCGCGCGGGGCGGCAGCCCCCCGGGCCGGCGCTGGGATGCGGGCTGGGGGGGCTTGGGATTGCTCAGGGAGTTCCGCGAATCCCGCCTCGGGGCCAGCTCTCAGCCCCACCGCTTCCCAGATTTGCTCCCGGCGCGCCCAAACCGGCGGCCGGGATGCCCGATTACAGCCGCTTCCCAATTCCCCGAGCCCTTGGCAACTCATCACAGGAGTGCGAGAGCGCCGCGGCTCCGAGCTCCTCTCTCTCCGAGCGCAGTTAATTCAGGGTGAAACACTCCCGGGAATTCCTGCAGGGATAACAGCACTGGGAATTTCTCCGGCTTTCCCCCCGTTGAGCCAAATCCCAATATAAATGGCTGCAGGGAAAATAAAACCCCCCGATGTCTCTACCTTGAGATAACCTTGGCCACTTGCCAGGTGCTCAGCTATTAAAGATGCTACTAAATCGCTTTATTTAGTGGGTTTAGCATAAATATTCTCACCGGGTCCTTCAGTTCCACTGCTTGGGGTGTTACATTTAAAAGGGGAGGAAGAGCGACAAAAAGAAAAACACCTTGAGGTTTTGGAGGTTGTTTAGGGAAGGAGGAATGATTTATCACGGTGTAGGATGGGATTAAGATGGCAAAGGTCAGGCTGAACAGAAGGAAAAGCTCCCCAACAGGGAGAGGTGGCTCCCGAGAGGAGGTAAAAAGGCTGAAATGCTCAAAAGGAGTGAAAAGCAACTCGATAAAAGTGACGGTTGAGACAGAGGGATTGGAGGGCTCAGGTTTGCATGGGGGAAAACAGTGGGAACTGGGAATATGCCCCATGGGGACTGGTCCGGGGGGGGTCACAGCCAGGAGCTGGAGGAGCATTACTAGGAATGGACAAGCAGCAGGTTCCCCAAAATCCCACGAGTAGCCCCAGAATTGGATGATTCACACCAAAACTGGACCAGCACCACTAAAAACTGCACCAGCATTCCTAAAACTGCATCGGCATCCCTAGAGTTGGATGAGCATCACTAAAATCACACCAGCATCCCTGAAGCTGCAACAGCATCCCTAAACCTGGACCAGCGTCACTAAAATCGCACCAGCATCACTGAAACTACATCAGCACCGCTAAAAACTGCACCAGCACGACTAAAAACTGCACCAGCATTCCTAAAATTGCAGCAGCAACCCCAAAGTTGGATGAGCAACACTAAAAACCGCATCAGCATTTCTAAAACTGCAGCAGTGACCCCAAAGTTGGATGAGCATCACTAAAAACTGCACCAGCATTGCTAAAACTACCCGAGCAACCCTAAAGTTGGACCAGCACCACTAAAAACTGCCCCACCGTTCCTAAAAGTACCCCAGCAACCCTAAAGTTGGACCAGCACCATTAGAAACTGCACCAGCATTCCTAAAACTGCAGCAGCAACCCCTAAGTTGGATGAGCAACACTAAAAACTGCATCAGCATTCCTAAAACTGCAGCAGCGACCCCAAAGTTGGATGAGCATCACTAAAAACTACACCAGAATTGCTAAAACTACCCGAGAAACCNGCACCAGCATTGCTAAAACTACCCGAGCAACCCTAAAGTTGGACCAGCACCACTAAAAACTGCCCCACCGTTCCTAAAAGTACCCCAGCAACCCTAAAGTTGGACCAGCACCATTAGAAACTGCACCAGCATTCCTAAAACTGCAGCAGCATCCCTGAAGTTGGATGAGCACCACTAAAATCCCACCAGCACCCCTAAAAGTGGACCAGCGTCACTAAAATCCCACCGGCATCACTAAAACCGCACCGGCATCCTTAAAAATTCCACCATCGACCCCCAAAACCGCAGGAGCAACCCTAAAGCTGCATTCCCAGTGGGGGCAGCTGAGGGCACCAAGAGGGGTGTTAATTATGGGCTCATTATGAGATGGGCTCGTTATCAGGTGGAGTTTCAGGCAGCCAAACGGCCCCTGCACCCCGCGAGTGAGCTGAACCCAAACCCAGCGGCTCCTCAGAGCACGAAGGGAAGGCAGCCACCATCCAAGGATTTCCCAATCCCTATCCTGGGAACAGCGATGGATGGAGAAGGAAGTCGCACGTCTCCTGGAATACATATATATATATATACACACACATATATATATATATAAAAAAGGATTTTTCTTAAATGCATGTATGTCAGAAAGTGGGTAATTCAGGATCCTCATCCCACTATTCACCACTGAAATCCAGCAAGGAATATGTTCCAGCCTGAGCCTGGAAAATAAAGCCAGGCCTAAGAGTTGAGCCAGATTAAATTCAGTGAAAACCCTGCCTAGAAATCTCTTAATCCTGGTTTATTTTACCCATCTTATTACACAGTGAATCCTTATAGGAAAACAAACCATCAATACCCTTTAGTATTTATTTCATACTATTTTCTTTAAGAAATTATTATTTACTTTTTACTGGTTATTGAGTATTTATTATTATTATTATTTAATTTTTATTGTTCTTTTTTTATGATAGTTAAGTTTGCTCTTTGCCATGCCGCTGACGAAGTGCCCCACTTCATAATTTTTGTTTTAGAACAATTAATTAATCGTCGGAGCTATGAGATGTTGGATCAGGCACCGAGATACAAAGAAACCAATTTCTGCACGTAAATGCACTAAAAGACCTTGCCAGGCACTATATAAATGGGATTTTCTTGTGATTGAGACAATAAATAATAATTTATTTTTTTTTTCTTTTTAGCTCCTCCAGCAAAGTTCACCTACTTAGAATCCAGATTTTAGGAGGAGGGGAGTTTTAAATAATTTTATCTAAATTGGGTGAGTCAGTAGGATGAGCAGGGGCAGGGAGAGGGAGCAGGACGCAAGAGGTGAGACGGAGAGCGCGGGATGCTCCGGAGGGGAGACCCCCGACCACCATCTCCAAGCTGATTATTTATAATTATTTATGATGAGCTGATCAAGGGGATAATAAAACACAAGACCTGGAGAGGGCTCGGCTCATCGGCCTCGCTCACCAGGGACCTTCCCTTTGGAAAAAGGCAGCGGAAAGACGGTGGAAATAGGGGGGAAAATAGAAAATGGGGGCGGGGGGAGGAGAAAAACCAAGCAGGTAAAAGACTTTTTTTTCCTGGGATAGCACCAAAAATCTCCAGGCAGGCTCCTGGCTGTCCTCAGCACCGGCACCAGCAACAGGCAGTGGCATTCGCAGGGAGAAATTAGCAGCTTGGAACAATAAATTCCCTTTTAAATTTATTGCTTGGGAGCATTAAAAATGTCTAAAGTGGTTTACATCCACCATCGCCGTGGGAATTTGCCCAGGGATGCAGGAGCTGGTAATTGCTATTCTCAAACTTGCCTTGGAAGCTTCAAGTAGTGTTTTAAAAAAAAAAAAAAAAATTTTAAGGGCTTTATAAAGCCATAAAGTGCCTTCAACATATCTGGGAGTGACAGAGCTTGGGAGAGGCTTGTCCTGCCTCCCCCAGATAATCCCGGGAATCCAGGATCCAACAATGGGAAAGGAAACTGCTACAATTCAATATTCTAATTGTTTTCAATGATTTGGTCAAGTTTTGCCCTTCTTTTGGTGAGGGAGCCCAGAGAGCCCAGGCTGGGGCAGGTTGGGTTTGCTGTCTGGAGAGGGCTGGGCTGCCGAAAATGATGGGAAAAAAGGGGAAAAAAAAAGGGATAACAGGGAAAAAAATTAAAAATAAAAATAAAAAATTTTTACAAAAAAGAAAAAAGGAAAATAGAAGAAAAAAGGGAAAGAGAAAAGGGAAAAGGAAACTAGAAAGGAAAGAGAAAAGGAAAATAGAAAGAAAAGGGAAAAGGGAAACAGAAAGGAGAACTGGAAGGGGAAGGGAAAAGGGAGGAGGAGAATTGGAAGAGGAAGGGAGAAGGAGAACTGGAAGGGAAAAGGGGAAAGGGAAAAAAGGGAAGGAGAAAGGGAAAGGGAAGGGGAAAGGGAAAGAGCAAGGAGGAAGGAGAAAGGGAAAGGGAAAAGGAAGAAAGCCAAAAAGAAAATAAAAAAGCAGAGAAAAGAGAAAAAGGGGAAAATAGGAGAGAGGAATTAAAACAGACAAAGGGGAAAAGGGAAAAAATGCTCCTCCTTTTTTAGGGGGGAAGGGGAAAAAAGGAAAAAAATTAAAAAGGAAAACAAGGAAAAAGGGAAAAAGAAAAAAAAACAGAAAAAAAGAAAAAGGAAAATATTAAAAAGAAAGGAAAAAAAAGAAAGAAAAAGTGAAAGAAAAATAAAGAAGGAGAAAAAAGATGAGGGGGAAAGGAAAAGAAAGGAAAAAAGTAAAAAGAAAAGAAAAAAAAAAGGAAAAAAGGGAAAAGGGGAAAACAGGAACAAAATGGGGGGGGAAAGGAGGAGGAAAGGGGAGAAAAAGGAAAACAAAAGCAGCTTTTCCCAACATGGAAAAACTTCCAGGGGCTTCAAGCTCTAACCCAAACTGGAAGCCCAAAGAAGCTCCCGGATCCCTGATGGGACGTGATGGGATTTTCCCACTGCAAACCCCGTTCCCAAACACACCTTCAAAAAAACTACGGGATGGCGGAAGAAATAAAAAAGAAGCCTCCTCAAACCAGTCCAAAATTGGGATTATTTTTAATTGGCTTTCTGGGATTTCTGGCAGGGATCCAGCCAGCCAGGAAAAGGAAAAGCCGGCCAAAAACTGGGGGTTTGGTTATGACTTTTTTCATAGTTTTTGTAACACCTTGTTAAAGCCAAAAGCTCCAGATTGAACATTAGTGGGGAAGTTTTTTCTCCTCTCCCCAAGTTGGGTTTCACTTTCTCCTCCACCTGCACCAAAATAATCTGGTTTTTGGGGAGCATCAGCATCCCTAAACCTAAAAGGTCTCATGGCCTTCTGGTGGGGCTGTCTGGATATTTGGGATTTTCCTGCCTGGATTATACTTGCTATAGGTGGGATGTAACAGGTGGCAGAGGATGCCAAAGGGTGGGAGAAGAGTGGCATGGAAAAGGAAAGCCGAGGTGAAAAAATAAAATAAGAGGAAACGAAAGAAAAAATAAACACGAAAGCAAAAAATGAAACAACGAAACAAACATCAAAATAAAAGATATAATCTAGAATAAAAATAAAAATAAAGCAAAGATAATAAATAACATAAAAATAAAACAAATTTAAAATAAAATTAAAGTAAGTGATCACTAGTGATTAAAAAAAATGTGCAGCTGTGGTTCTTTGGGATGTGGTTTAGTGGTGGATTTGGCAGTCGGGCTCAATGGTCTTAAAGGTCTTTTCCAACCCAACTATTTAACAGACACCAATTAACCGGAGCTGGGACTACCCAGGGTTTGCGTTCCCATTTGGAAGAGGAAAAGCCAAAAAAATAGGACATGATCAAGCAGTTGGGAAGAGCCGAGGCCAAATTCCCAGCTTATTTATACAGCTGCAAACCACAGCTGGGCAAAGGCCACCTCATCCCACCGGGATCACGGCTCCATCCCGCCAGGATCGTGGCTCCATCCCATTCCGCCTGGGTTGGTTCTCCCAGGGGAATTACATGGAGCATCACCTCAGTCCCTCCAAGGCTGGAGCAGGGATAAACCCGAGTTTAAATTTAGTCGAGGATTAATTCCCATCCCTCCAGATTATTACTTGGAGCCGGCATCTTAACGATCCGACTAACGACGCTGGGAATTAATTTATTTTTGGGCTAATTAGAGGCCATTTGTTAACACCCTCTTCGGTGGCGGCGAAAATTATTTGGGAATCAAGTTATTCGACAGTGCGTGGGATAGTAAATGCAACTGGGGATTGTCTGGATCCAGTAAATTATCCCTCTACCACCCCAAAAAAGCAGCTGGAGTAAAATAAGGATGGGGAATCACTGGGGACAGGAGGCTGAGATCCATCGGGGGGTACCCGGGACCTAAAACAAAGATGATACCGATGCTCTGTCCGGCTTTCCCACCAAGGCTGCGGATGTCAAATCTCCCTTAATTTAACCCTAACCGTGGCAAAAGTTTCCTCGCAACTTCAGGAAGCGCCGGCTCCTTGCTCCTGGCATCCTGCCCCATCCCACGTCTCCCACTCATTTTACCGGTTACTTCACGCCAGAGCAGCTCCCAGGAAAATAAATGATGCAAAACTGGGGTGGGCCCAGCATCCCGGGTTAATTTTCCCCACGTCTTCAGGAAATATCCCGGGAATCCAACGCGCATTTCCAACCCAGCCGGGATGAGGCTGGTACCCAGAGGTGCAATCCAACCCCTGCATCCCTGGGGATGAGGATGGATGGGTGAAGGATGCTCTTCCCAGTGGGACCAGGCCAATATTTAAGTTTTCTGGGAGGACAAAAAAAGCCTTATTATTGCTCAGAGACTTATGGAAAAAAGACATGAAGTATTTCAGGAGTTGACCAGGAAAAGCCAAAATCATCCGAAATCCAAAGCTGCCCCGGTGAGGGACTCATTTTATCCATGAGTTAGGAAAAACAGTTATTCCTGATGCGCCAGTGGGATAAAACCCTCTTCTCCCAACACAACTTTATGCATTGAATCCAAAAAGGGAGATTTCCTTAAAAAAAAAAATCCTCAAGAAAAAGATGAGATTTCTTTCAAATAAAGGCGATTTCCTTTAAAAAAAAAAAATCATTAGCTAAAAAAGAGATTCCCCTTAAAAAGGGGTAATTTCTCTTAAAAAAAAAAAAAGAGGTTGTTTCCTTGAAGGAAGGGAGATTTCCTTAAAAAATGAGATTTCCTTTAATTCCCCCTTCCAAAAATGATGGAGGGAGAACGGAATATGTCTTTGTAGGCCCAGAGGGAAAGCTCAGCATCACTCTTCTCCCTGTTTTTTCCGCTGACTCCATGATATCAGGGGGTGTTTAATCTTACTTATATATACATATATGATATTCTACAGATCCCAAGTTAAAAGGAAGGGGGTCACAGGACCCCCCAGTGCTGGTTTTGGGGGGCCAGGGCTGCAAAGTGCCTTAAAAAGTCCAATTTTGGGATGCTGAGGAAGGCGGCATCTCCTTCCCTTCCTGACACTGCCAGCTCCCTTATTAACCTCTCCCGTAATTAGCCTCAAGCAATTAACTTTTGCCCCTAATGAAGGGATCTCAGCACAGGGAGTTAAATAAAATAGAAGTCGGGGAGGGGGGAAATAAGGGGGAATCCTGATCCCCTCATCCTTCTGCTCCAAATGGTTTAAACCCAAAACATGGTGATCTTTTTTCCCCAAAAAATCCCCCAATATCCAATGAACTCACCCAAATCCCTCTCCCCGTACACGTGAGGCCGGAAACAGGCCTCTAAACATCAGACCCCAAAGGTTTCGGGGGGAGAACAACCAATTTCTGGCAACGGGATGATGCCAAACGCGCCGAGTCAGCACTTTTGGAGGCGCAACTCCCGAAAGTTTCACCGGAGCCGGGTCCGCCGAGCCACGCGCTGCTTCTCCCCTCTCCAACCCCCAAAATCTTTGAGGATTTAAAGGTAAAATAAGTCAAGAAAAAGCCGAATTAAGCCATTTCCTCTCCTCTTTTCTGCTTCTCCCCAGCAGACAGCTGCCCTGCATCTCGGCCAAAAATAATCCATCCCCCCCCTTTCCTCAATCTAATCTCCCCGGCTGGGAGTTTGAAAATATCCTGCCGGGTTTAGGGTTTCCCGTTACCCGGCGGGCGGCGAGATAGTAGGAAAAAAGATCCTTGGGAGTGAGAAAAACCGGGAAGAGCCCAAACAAAGAGCTCCGGAGCCCAAGTTGAGCTTCGACGCCCCGCAAGGATCGGGATGAAGCCGGGGGGACACCCCAATCCCTCAGCAAAACTTCCCCGAGTTGCAGGATGCGGCCGGCCGAGCCACCCTCCCGCGGAGGGAAACGCGCTAAAAAAATTCAAGGATAAATTAAAAATATTAATAATAATCATTACTATTAACAAAAAGCCCTCCCTGCACCGCTACAGAGCCACCAAAAAGTATGGAGCATCCATGCGACCCTGCGGGATGGGAGGGACAAGCCAGGGGGTCCCGGGAAGCGTCCCGGGGAAAACCGGGTGCACCGGGGGAACGGAGGTGCACCGGGAGAAGAGGGCACAGCAGGGGAACAGGGGTGCACGGCGGGGTTCATCCCGGGAGAGGGGCTGGGCTGCGGCACGTCGGCAAGGGCCGTGCTCCAGCGCTGGCACCGAGCCCGCGTGGGGCCCTGAGAGGCGGCACCGTGCCCCCCGCCCGCCGTGGGTGCCCTGGGGGGGCACCCCGAGGTAACCGGGTGCTGTGCAAAGCTGTGAGGCTGCGGCTAAAGCGCCCCCCTCCACGGCCCCCCACGCCGGCTGCACGGGGGGCAACTTCCCAGCTCCCAAAAGCCATGAGCTGGGGGGGCTCCAAAACCTCCCCCGGGGGAGCCCGGGACCAGCCGCTGCAACCGCTGCGAGGGGGCCGCACCAGCGCGGGGTGGGGGGGTAACAACTGCTCGGGTGGGGCTGCAAACCCCCCCGGGAGGGGCACTACAACCGGCTGGAGGGGCTGGAACCCACCGCCGGGGGGGGGGGCAATCCCAGCGCTCGGGGGGCTGCCGCCAG
>VZRE01004991.1:493289-504785 GCA_013396775.1 Cephalopterus ornatus
GTCACCAACACCCTCCCCCCCCAGCACAACCCTAAAATTTAGGGCACCCCGTAAAATCCCACCCCGAGCCCTTCCCCTGGGATTATCCCCCAGGAAAAACAGTCTTGTTTCAGAAGTTATCTACTAATTGTTGCTAATCTGGGGGAAGGGTCTCTTGACCAAGCTCCCCCCAGCCAAGTTTTGGTCCGCGTGAGGCATTAACCACCCTCCTCTCTCCCAGAGACCTGAAGACGAGGTTTCCCTGGAGTCGCTTTCACTGGGAGCGCTGGGAGAACTGGGTCCTGCAGGCAAATTTTCCCACATTTTATGGCGAAAGCCACAGGGACGGATTTTTCCGGATCAGCCCAGCCACAGTCTGGTTTCTCCCAATTTTTCCATCCCTTCCCCGATAAAAAAAACGCCATCAAACACGGGTTTAGTGAGAAATTCTGAATTTCTGCCCATTTCCTAAGGAATATTGGGTGGGGAAGGGAGTCACTCAAAACAGCCCTGGAATTCCTTCGGGATGGGTTAAAATCGGCTCCAAAGAGTTACGACGGGATGTACGAGCCAGCAGCACTAAATGGTGCATAAGGAATGGCCGTAGGGCCAGGGATGCAATGGCAAAGACAGAAAAACAAGCTTAAATTTAAGCCCAGAAACCCAAAACACCTAAATTCTCCCTCTTCAGTTACCTAGGACAAGCAGACGCTTCCAAATCCCCATTCCTAAATCCCTCTTTCCACCTTGTCCCCCAAAAAACGTCCATCCAGAAAATATTTTGTGCTTCCTACTCGGGAGCAGCCTCTACCATAATGTTGACGACCTTTGGTTTAGCCGCTGGAGAGCAACAGAAAATAGATGATTCCCACTTGGAATCCATCAATAAAATAGCAGAGAGACGCAGTGGATGGCTGGGATGCATCCCACCCCCCTTACCCCTCCCAAAAAAATGAAGCATTGCTGCATTGCATCGCTGGGACAACCAGCGGGAACTCAGAGCATCCAAGATCCCTTGGAGATGTTGGAATGATTTATAGGAATTTCTTGCCGCGTAAATCAGCCAACGGGACGTTTTTCCCCTCCCTCATTACTATTCCACGGAAGCGAGCGAAGACGAGGAGCCATAAAGCTGTCGCCGGGTGCCTCAGCCAGCTGGGGATGCTGGGCAGAAAATATTTTGGGTTTTTCAGAAGCTGGAGAGTCGGAACGGAAGAGTGAAGGGGAAGCAGATGGAAACCCCATCATCGTGGTGTCAAAGGGCCACGGGATCATCCGTGCGTGACCTCTCATTTTGCTCGTATGTCATCTTGGAAAACAGGGATATAAGGAGAGAAGGCACACGTGGGACGTATTTTAAGCTGCATCATTGCCAAAAATATCCAAGTGCTCAAAATTTCAGGGCTCCCCTGGTGCAGGAATATTTCTTCCGGAGCCAGCAGCAGTGGGCACCCCACGTTCACTCCTTAAGCATCCCAAATTCATTCCTCAAGCATCCCGCATTTGCTCCTTGAATATCCTACATTCACTACTCGAGCATCCCTCATTCCTCTTCCCCAAATTCCATTGCCAATCGCCAAAGAGATTCCTCCACTGTTTTTGGAATCTCATGCTCAAACTCCAGGAAAAGTATCCAGGCCCGGGTTTTTCCTTCACAAACGCAAAAGCCGCTTGCTTCTTCCCTGGAGAGTTTTTCCAGAGGTTAATTATCATCCCTGGTTAAAAAACCCACGATGTCTTATTTCCCAGTTGGATTGGCTACTTCATCATCCAGCCATGGGAGCTTGCTGGAATTTTTTTCGGTGGTAAATTAAAATTCTCCCGTACTCAATCCTGCTGCTGTTTTCCCCAGAAAAAAAAAAAAGCATCTTTCTGCTGCAACAGGTCGCCCCTGGGTGATTTTTTTCTGGTCACATCTTCATCCCACCGGCCCTGATCCTCCAGATCTCCAGGTTTGAGGATGCTCAGCAGCATTCCTACCGAGCAGAATTTGAGTACTTCTCCCCTCCCTGAACCACCCTCAGGTGACAGCAGCTGGAAGGGTTGTCCAAACCCCAAAACTAGAAAACCCTCCATCACGCACCTTGTTCCATCCCCATCCCAGTCCGGACTGCTGGAAAACCTCCCTGGAATTAAACCCCCTCCACCTGAAAATCTCCCAGGTTCTGGGGGTCGTGCCGTTTCCCTGCCCCAGGTGAGGACATGGGCACCTCAGGGGGATTTTTTTTTCGCGTGTCTGAAGTCAGTGTCGTAAATATATAATTCCCCCAAACTCATCAGTGCTTATTCAAGAGGACACAGCCTGTTCCTTTCCAAAAGCAACCAGTACTCCGGGCACGTTTGCTAAAATATTAAACAGCAGCAACATATATAACCAGCAATATTTACATTTTTACATAACAGGCTTCGGGAGAAAACAAATTACATAAAATATAGCGGTTTAGTCTCCGTCGTTTGACTGCTCCTCCATAAATAATTCAATTCTCTTTCCAAGATTGCATTATTGCTCGTGTCGGATTTCTCTGAGAAAACTGTGGCAGGATCCTCCGCGAGATGCAAGTAAATTATTCAACGATAGATGTTCAAAACAAGACGGGGTTTTAGGACACAGCTTTGCGGCTGAGCCCGGCTTAAGCACTGCAGCGGGTGGGAGGGACACGATCCTTTAGCATCCTCCTTCCAGGGAGGATGTCCAACTCCCCTCGGGAGTTAAAGGATGCTAAAAAGGAATCCCTTAAGAAAATTTAGGACTTGTTTCAGGTAGGATGCTGCTCCAAAACCGTGGTGCTCTCCAGTCCTCCAGCTCGGGCACCGCCCTGCGATCAGGCGACGATGCTTCATGCAAACCACTCACTAAAATTTGTGTTGGGTTTTTAGGAGACATTTAGGACACGGATATTTTCCTGCATCTTTCCAGGCCCTCTCCAGTTACGAGTTTCAAGAAGTGAGGAAAGAAACACAGCATCAACCAAGGCAGCCTGAAAAGCAACATAGGGACCATCCGTGTGGACAGCTGTCTGTCCAAACCCAGTGATGCTTGTACCAAATTTGGGATGAAGTTAAGGGATTCCCCAAATTTCAGCTATTTAGCTCATAGAAGATTTCTATTTAACCTGATTCCCCTCCATTTATGGTGCTTTACATACCCACAGGACAACTCCTCTTCTGAAATGTTTATTTTTACCTGAGCACATGGTTTTCCTGGGAATAATACGAGAGTCAACCCCAAAAGATTTATGGCACCGAGACAACATTATTTTTGAAGGCACCGTGCATTTTAAATAGTTTCAGACACACATTAGAGCAAGTAACAGTACGTTGATTCCCCAACTACTAATAGATGGGAAAATATAATTAAAGGTTTTACCGATAATCCACAGGCACAAGGAGGATGTATTAAGAATAAATGATCAATGCCACGATGGGTCTATATTCCCAGAGGTTTTCCCATGCAAGATTAAATAAGATTAAGTTTATTTCTTGTGTGGTATTGAGGATCAATAATAAAGAAAGTTAAAGCCAAAGGAAAGGATTTTTCCCAGTTGCTTCCTCCACCAAGCAGCCGGGATCAGGTGGGAAAATACCTGAAAACATGGAATTTCTCCCCTCCCTACACCAGCTGAGCAGGGGTTAAGGATGGTTTGTTGAGCCAGGAAAGCACTTTGGGGTCCTTCCAGAGGGCAAATGCTGGATAAATGGCAGGTTATATATATTTTGATTAGAAAATCCCTGCTGCCAACTTACTCCTTTTAAATGTTTAATTTCAAGGCATAATAAGTCTGTGGCTGGTTTTTGCTGCTCCTTCAGGCTCTCCTGTGCAAAGTTACTGCGAGCATCCGACCGACTGATCCTTTCCCAAGCATTTCCAGGGATAAATAAAAAAATAAAATAATTATAATTTAAAAAAAAATAAAAAAAAGGAGGCTCTGAATGTTTAAAGTGACTTACCTCCAGCACTTCAGCAGGCTTTGGAATTTGTTTTCCGGAGGCGGTATCAGCTGGTTGAGATAGGGATGGGCTGGGGGGATGGTCCCCAGGGGAATAAAAAATATAAATAATCACCGAACTACACCTTGTACAAACACTGTAAAAACAAAGCCAGGGTTGGTTAATGGGCTGAGCCAGGTCAGGCAATGAAACGCCCCCGATTCATTTTTGCCGGGGATATCTGAAGCAGTCGGGTACCAGGCAGCCGGCAAACGCGACGTGGAGGTGCTGAATCCCGGCCTTTTAAAATTTTGGCTCCACCTGAGGTGTTTCTTCACCTTGGCTGGGCTTCAGCATCCCTTCCCCATCCTCGTTTCGGTTCAGTCCACGGTGGGAGTCCAACCCTCACCCGCAGCATTTCTTCCCCCAGTGATGCCAGGCCTGGCTTCTGAAGATCCGGTGAAGGGAGAAGTGGAGAGATGGTCACAACTCTTTAAAGATGCAAATTGAGAAGCAGCCATCATAGCAAGAGAGCTCTGTTAATTCTCTTATGAGTATGCAGATTTCAACGCTGACTTTTCCTAGGCTTGTTTTATTTAGCAATAAATTTAATACCAGCTCCCTGAAGCAAAGAGACAGATGGACTATAAACTTTGAATTTTGAGTAGTTTTACTTCCTTAGGTTAGTGTCATCTTTGATCTCTCCTGAAATTACATCTCGGAAAGTTCGCAGGGATTGAATTCTGCTTTTTTACAGCCCTCAAAGCCATTTGATTAGCCGCCTTTTAATTTTTTTTCTTGCACAGGTTACCCAGAAGGATCTTAAATACCATCTAAATGATTCATATCCTTGGCTGCCGGAGTTATCTCAGAGACTTGCTAATGGACCTGAGCAAACCAAAGCACTACATAATATCTGCTCCGCAGGCAAAGGAAAGCAAAATAAGTTTTATGCATCCTTTGGGATGCAAATCTCCTGAGATTCAACACCAAAACCCCTGGGCTGAAATAAAATGGTGCCCTTGCAAAGCACCGGACAACCTGTGCAGGATTTTGGAAGGACCACAAAGTCACGATGCAACAGGAAGGACTCATCTCCTTTTTTCGGTTTTTTTGGTTTTTTTTTTTCCCATCCATCAGCAATGAAAAAATTAGGTTGGAAGTGAGGAGAAACACCAGGGAAGCCTGAGAAGGTGGGTGATCTCCACCCTTGGGCTGTCCACAGGTGGTAGGAGGAAGCCACGAGCTCACCTAGCGCTGTGATGGCTGGAGACACAAGAACATCCTTTTTGCTCACGAGCCTGAGGTGTGTGAAAATCCAGAATTTAATTTGGGGATACAAAAACCACATCTCAGGAGTCAGGGGGGAGGAGAGCTCAAGGGAAACACCGTAACTTTTGAGGGAGGCTTTGGCCTTGCACATCCAGGCCCGGCCAGTTCCCACCACAACTGATTTCCCCACTGTCACACACAAACAGGGAAGGAAATTAAACTTTTTTAAAATAACAACAACAATAACAACAGCCACATCATTTCCAAGCTGCCGCCTGGGGAACAGGGGGAAAAAAATCCATATATGTCAAATGAAAAAGGGAAAGAGCAAAGGTGTTGCAAGGAGCCAAGGATAAAACCAGAATGAAAACTGCAAACACACTTGGCTGCCAATTAAAAAAAAAAAAACCACCTGCCTGAAAGTCCCAGGAGCCTGGGCAATAAATTTGGGCCATTTCAGCAGTTGTTGGTTGCTCCCAGTCACCCAAGATCCCAGCGCGGACGGACATTGCCGTCACCCAACCCTTTCCAGTAAGGAGGCATTATCATCGACCCCTCAATTGCAGTGGAATTACGATGGATGAACATATTAGGGGCACATTAAAGTCTAATGAGCGGCCAGTGATTAATGCCGTTACGGGGAATGCCAGAGGATGATGAGCCACTTAACGTGAAGTGCCGTGGGTTTCGTTACCGACGGCTCCTTGGTTTCCAGCCTGAAAACTCGTGGGCTGGAAGGAGGAAGAGGTTGGCTCAGGTAAAGGCCCGAGGTTTCTAAAAGTGATGACACAGGGAGGGCCCATATTGATACCCTTTCAGGATAAGATTGATGAGAAATAGCATCTCTCGGAGGAACATACGGGAAATAGAAATTCCTTGGAAAAACATCTCACCACGGGCTTTAGAACCGTTGGGAATGCCACTATAAAAGCAAATTTTAACTTCCAGTGTCTCCCCAGACCCTGTTCCTATCTTTCTTTTTCAGCTGAGCCTTCTTAAACTCATTTTCCATGGGTTCTTTACCTCTTTCCTTTCACTCTGCCTCTGCTCCATCCCTTGCAGTGCACAGGGAGGGCTCTACAGTCCTACTGAAATCTCTCAGATGGTTTCTCTCCTCCTTCCTCTCCTTGGCTGGAAGAGGTTTTGCTGTGGTATCACCCAGGGGTGTTGACACCACGGGGACATGTCACCCCGTGTGGGCATGATGACATTTAAGCATTCCCAGGAGGCACTTACACAACCTTTTGTTTTATACAGGTGCTTCAGGGAAATCACTGCAGTTTCCTGAAGTTCAGAGAGCCAAGTATCAAAAAAAATTAATTGCACCAATCTACAAATTAATTAAACTTAATTGAAGCTCCATTTAGTATAACAAGTCACCAAAACCAAAAGATTACCAACTTCCTCCCACTTGGGAGTGATAGGAATCATATCAGGTGATGACAGAGACATCCTGTCTTCCTCCATCCATTCACCTTCTCCAAGTGCTTCTTGGTTGTGGTCGGACTCATCCCACAACAGGACGTGCTTTCTCTCCTCTACCTCCCACCAACCAGGGCCTTTGGGGGCTTTTAGAGGCATCTCCTCTTGCTGGGATGGGATATTTTTTTTTTTATTTTATTTGAAAAGTGACTTCGTATCTCATTTTATTATTTTTTGAGTGTTGCAGGACTTGTTCTGTTTGAAGTCTTACATCCTCATTTCCCGTCAGGACGATTAAAATTGATTTCTGCCGTCAGCAAGAGAAAGATAATCTGAAGTGGGTTCCTGTGAGAGAGAGCTGTATCCACACCGGAGCCATTACTAACCCTTTCCTATTATTTTAACTTTCTTTTTTGGAGGGAGGGGGATTTCTCTTTGGAAAAGGGCAACTCAGTGCTTCTCAGCCGCATGTGTCCTCCGAGTAAGTCGGGGAGAACTATTTAACCTCATGTTTTGCCATCACAAAAAGTGGACTGGGGGATTTAAATAGCTCTTGTTTACCACTGCCACCCTCCTGGCGGTATTTTTAGAGGAGTAACAGGATCCTCTCAACGCCTTCACTTTGCTTTCTCGAGCTCCACAACCTCTGACCCCATCCCTGCACCTGTCCCGGTTTGTATCCGGACAAATTGAAACGGGATGGGGTTTTCCCCTGCATTAAGCTGGGTGGTTCCTGGTCCATTCCGAGGCTTTGCAGAAGGAGGAGGGAGGGATTTGGGCTGGAAAACCATTGGCAAGGAGTAAAACCTTCGGCCAACAAAGAAAACACGTTAAAATGAGCACGGAGGTCTCGGGGATACAGTCATTCCCACCTCTACTCGTCTCTTAAATTAATTAAACCTGGAATGTCCTAAATAAAAAAAAAAAATCAATTAAAATTAATTGAAATTTTTTTCTAAATCAAATAAAATTTTAAAATTTAGTAAATAAATTTCAAACTTAACAAAACCGACTAAACGCTGACTATCCCAAACAGTCTCCAAAATAGGCCAAAAACACTCCTACAATATAAATAACATCTTTCCGGGCTGGAGGACCTCAGGGCCCCACGATCACGCTGCTTTGCACCAACCCCCCACAAACAAATTGGTTAAAATGAGAGGGACTGGTGGTTCCTGTCGCACTCAGGATGAGAGTGATGCCTTTGGTACCGATGCTGTTTTCCCTGATGCCATCCCGGGGCTCCCAACCCACAGGGAGTCCCCCTCAAAAAGGGGGTCCCCAGCCAGGTCCCCACCACCCAACAGATCCCCATCACGAGGCTTAAACACCTTTACAAGAGAGTAATTTAACGCCATTCCCAGCTTAAGCTCCATATCTACCGGGCGTGAAATTAGTTCCAGCAAGCTGCAAATTTGCTGCTAATAAAAATATTTAGCAATTCGCCAGTCTTTAAATCAGGAGCAGAATATTTTCTTGCTTGCATCGAAGCCTGCTTCTTTTTAATTCTAATATTGTGGCGTCGAGGAGCTCCAGCCGTAAAACTGAGAGTTTTACGACTGCGCGAAGAGTTTTAAATCAGTTCCCCCAGCACTTCCCAATCCTTCATTATCATTTGATTGTGGGCCACGTTGGTTACTTTGGCCACTGGGGTGAGCTGGGCTTGGTGGATTTGCAGGTTTTAACCCAAAAAAGGGCATCTTGAGCCAAACCCGCCCCATTTCCAGGACCTGTTCCTTGGGCGGTGTCCTACAAAAGAGCTTTGATCCATACGATCCTGTCTTGCAGGTCTTGAAAGAAGGTCAGCTCTCCATCCTCCTGGGCCAAGCATTTAATTAGCCTCAGCACTAATTGCATCTCTATGCCAAGCCCATGTCATACAATTCCACCATCAGGGTCTTTGTCATGCTTTTGCCAAGAAATGCCACAATTCCCTGATTTTTCCCTTGGGAAAAACTACCCGCAGTGATGAAGCATCATTCAAATCACCCCTCAGCATTGGAGAATACTGAATTATTTATGTCCAAATAAATCCTTTGCATTGGGTTTTCTGGGCCGTGAGTGTCCAACAGCACCTGGATGATCCGCTTCTCCTTGCTTAAAGCACAGTATTCCTTGAAAGCCTTGCCAGGAAAAGCTTTATGATTCCTAGATTATTGCTGTCAAACACGTTGGAGCTGGAATTAATCATTACCATATCACCTGTCATTGGTCCTGTCCCCAGCACGAGGGTTTGGAAGCAAATGTCAAGTGGGCGCAAGTCAAAATTCTTGGAGAAACCTGGACCTGTGACGCCAGCAAACATCCCCACATCAACAGTTCTCCTAGAAAAAAAAAACCATGAATATGAAGTTTCTCCCAGAGTCATGCGAGCAACACAAAAATCCTCAGTTTCTAGTGCTTTCCTACATTTTTTAATTCACCTTTTATACTCAGCATTGCCTTTCTCCTACTTTCTGCTACCTTTTTTTTCCAGGTGCAGTGCAACTCTGATACAAACAGTAAATGGGACCGAGTCCCAGCAGGTAAAAGATGGAAGGAAAAGTTATTTTAGGCCAGCAATAAATGATTCTTTGGCCATAAAATCTGATCTTTGCATTCAACTGACCAGCTGCCAGAGCAGTCCATAAGGCAAATCCCCAGCCAGGCACTTCTGATGCTGGGGGGAGGCTGAGATGCAGAAGAGGGATGTGTTTAGGATGATGAGTTTTGTTGCAGACGGGATGAAGATATTTCTAATGAAAGTTGTGCTTGGAAATACCACACCAGTGAGGTTGGTTTTCCCAGGTGCCTTCTCCCAGTCCCTCAGCTGTGGATTTACCATTTGCCTCCTTTGTGCTCAAAGAAACCATAATCCCGCTGTGGTAACCTGTGGAGCATGCAAATAAATATATATATATATATATAACTTATATCGCTGTGAATAAATATTATAAGGATAAATATATAGGCATTTTGGAGCTGCTGGACATCACTTCAAACCCAAATCTTAGTGCTTGAGTTACCATCAGCCCAACTTTGATGGTGGGATTGAAGCCAACAAGCAGCATGGCTCAAACCTGGCTGCTGGATGTGGATGCTGGAGCGTGTATTGGATTCATTCTTCAACCTCTGGCCAAATACCTGGGACGTGGCGTAGTCCCTCAGTGGGCTCAAAAGCTGGATGATTCATGTTCCCTGCTGCAACCTCTTGAACTGGCTGAATGTTGCCATTGCCAGCATCAAGAAACTACCAGGAGATGGAGATAAGAAATAAAGATCTGGTCAGTACAGGAAGAAGTTAGAGAGGCCGTTGGAAAAGCTGTGGATAAAAGGTAGAGGAGAAAAACAAGTCAAGGAAAAGCCTCATTGGCTGATGGGCAAAAATTATCACGTGGAGATGGAAAGCCAAAAGACAGAGGAGGAATGGGCAGAAAGAGAAGGTTCCAGCTGAAAACAGGGCTACGGAGAAGAAATTGGGGGTTTTACAAACTACTGGGAGACGCAAAGAAATGGCAAAATGGAGAAAAGTGAGGGGAGATTCCCAAACAACAGGAGTAAATCTGTGATTTCCGCTTGCCAACAGGAGCAGGAACCTTGGGGAATAACAGAAGAGAAGATGGACATCGGCAACGTGGGGTTTGCAGAGGGGAAAAAAACCTGCCTGGGGAGGATTAATGGCACAAGGTGGAGTGGGAAGGAGTTTGTTATCAAACATACACTTTCAATATGTTGGCAGCCAGTTCCTACTCGATGCCAAGTAAAGGCAGGTGTCGGAAACAGTTTGTGCTCTGCTTGCTGAGGCGGTTGGTGTCACGCCGGCGACTCTGATTTCATCGCAGGGAGAGGCAGGTCGGTGCAGCACAGCATAATTAACCACTGGTTTATTCCTCCCATTGCAAGGAGTGACAGAAGACAGCACCTAGGTGACACTCTGTGCAGCCAAAGTATCGTCAGACTTCAAGCAGTTGAGGGGAAAAATGGAATATATCAGTGTTTGAGTTTTTTTAGGTTAACTGGTAGTTGAGCGCTGAGTGCCTGGGGTTGGAACAAAATGGTCTCTAAGGTCCATTCCATCCTACGCCCTTCTGGGATTCTGGGATTCTCTGATGAAGTTACCCATCAAACCGCACTGGCCAGGGTCTGATGGGCAAGATGAGGTGGTGAAGAGGCAGGATTTATAAACAGGACAAAAAACTGGTTTTAAGTGGAAATTTCTCTTGCCTTGATACTAAAAGATGCTGAAAGCATTGACAAATCCCCGTGGTTTGGCTTGGCTGCCCCAGCCCGTCAGCATGACTGCTCCAAAACCCTGTTGGTAGTCCCCATGTCTGCATTACTGTGTTAACCCAATCCGCCTGATTTTGGCCCTAAATATTTTGAGGGCGGGGACAGCTCAACTTCTAGGGCTTGGGGGCGAAAAGCGTGTTCAGAGGCGCTCCCCGCAGCGAGGTGGGCGCGAGCTTGTGTGACCAAGCACTGACCCGGCTGCAGCGGGAGCGGAGAGAAATCCCAGATCCACCGGGAGCGGCTCCGAGGTCCGGAGTGGGGGCCACAGCCGCGGGACGGGGGGCGGCTGAAGCGGGGAGTTCTGGGCGTTCTATGACGCCAAGGAGGGCCGGGGTTCAGCAGGGACTGGTTTCAATAGGACTAGGAGTGGGACTGGCACTGGGACTAGGATCGGGACAGGGATCGGGATCGGGACCGGTCGCGGCGCGGCCCCGCCTTCGGCAGCGCGGGAAAGGCGCCGGCCCCGCCCCTCGCCCCGCCCCTCAGCCAATGGGAAGCGCCGAACGCCGTCAGGCGGGGCGGGCAAAGCCGCGGCCACGCCCCCGAGACCCTGCCCCTCAGCCAATAGACAGCGCAGGGCGCGCGTCGGGCGGCGCTGATTGGCCGGGGCGGCGCGGTTGCTAGGCA
>VZRE01004991.1:506720-530305 GCA_013396775.1 Cephalopterus ornatus
TTTTTTTTTTCTTTTCCCACTATTTCCCTTCTAAAAGGGAATCAGGGCTGGAGGTTTGTGAGTGGGGAGAGCTGTTCCAGGGCTTGATTTGTGTCTCTTTCCTGTGCTCAGTACTGTGCTGCTCCACGTTAATGTTCCCACAAGCAGCATTTTGCAGAGATTCCTGTCGCTCATCCCACGGAGAGCACCCGTGCCAGGGACGAGAAGAAAGGAGAGAAATCTGGGGGAGCCCCATAGGTTCTCTTTTCCAGGCTGTAGCGTGCTCCCTCCAGGCTCCAGGAGCAGACTGGGGCGG
The DNA here is from genome assembly GCA_013396775.1 of Cephalopterus ornatus. NCBI lineage: Eukaryota > Metazoa > Chordata > Aves > Passeriformes > Cotingidae > Cephalopterus > Cephalopterus ornatus. Next base: position 507,016 of record VZRE01004991.1, read on the forward strand.
TGGCGTGCTGGGATCTTTGTGCTTCTGTTCCCTCCAGATCGTGGACACCTTCTTCATTGGCCGCTTCGTCCTGCTGGCTGTGATGAGCCTGGTGTTCCTTGGGTGCCTGTTCCTGCTCCTGATCTACCACCTCATGGAGCCTGTGTACGCCAAGCCGCTGCACAGCAGCTAGAGACAGCAACCCCTGCAAAGAGGAAATCCCAGTTTTGTGGGAATAAACCAGGAAGGGAGACCAGGAGGCTGTTCTGGAGGTGACCACGATGGTTTTTCCGAGCTCAGGAAGCACCGGCAAAGGAAGTGAGGGTTCACTTGCACCCAGCACTGCAGCTCTCATCCTTAAAAGCAAAGTTTGGGCTGAGCACAAGCCTCTTCCTCCCCAGGGTCTTCAAGCCTCAGCATCTGCAAAGGCTTTTGAACCTCTGCCTCCTCATCTACAGGCTGAGATCCAGGCACTTGGTGCTGCCCCTGCTTCAGGGAATTGAACTGAACCGAGGTGGTTTGTTATTGTTACCCACAAGAGATAGTTTGTTACTGCCCCTTTTTTACTTTCATTTAATAAAACTCTTTGAGAAACCACTGCCCCGGCCGTTGTTTATTCTCCAGGAATGTCACCTTTGGCCAGCCCTGTGGTGATGGTGCCTCAGAGAGCCATCTTCTCCTGGGGCAGACGTGAGGGTTTTTGGGGAAAAAAAACAAGCAAACAAACCATCAGTGTGTGGTTGTGGATTGTTGGGGATGGTCCCTCGGACTGGAAACCAGGAGCTTTGGAGGGGGGAGGGAACAACAGTCAAAATAATGCCAAAACAGCACATGGAAAGCTGCCCTTCCCAGGGGTGCAGAGGAAAGGTCTCGCCTGCCTGTGCTAAACAGTCGTGCCAGCCATGGAAACCCCCCTTGCTGATACCCAAGTGTCCCCTGGCTGTGAAGGACCCCAAGGTGCCACCCTGGGTGGGGCTGAAGGCTCAGGGTTGCGGCTACCCTAAAGCTTCAAACCATTGCTCGCTCCACACAGGTCCCACTGAAGCTGCTGGTCGGCTCCAGTACCTTCCCTCTCGGGGGGAGAAAACCACTCCTTACATTTTGCAGCAGCAGCAATGGGGTTGAATCCCATCTCCAGTTTTTTCAGGAAAGCTGGGGGGAAGCAGAGCCAGCCATCAACCTGTGCTGAGACGAATCTGTTGGCAGCAGCAGCAGCAGCAGCTGGGCTGGGTGTTTACACAGCAATCGCTGCCCTCAGTGGCAACAGTTTATTTTTCTTGCATGAAATTTCAAAAGGCTTTTAAATTGCAGAAGAAAAATGTTTCCGTGGCCTGGAGCATCCCGTGACCGTTTCGGAGCAGGGAAGGAGCCTTTACCATCCCCACTGCATCAGGGGGAGGTCCCCACAGGTGAGGTGAGTTCCCTTATGGCTCATGTTCTCCAGCCCCAGAGGGATGGAGCTGCTCAGCCTTCCGTGGTTCAGCAGGCAGCAGGTATTGCAGTGAGGTCAAAGCCAAGGGTGAGACTGCCCCAAGCAGTGGTCAGGGGCAATATAGCCAAAAACCTCAGGGCAGAAACTTAGATTTTTCATTCTTTCTCCATTTTAGAGATTTTTTTTTTTGTTATTATTTTTCGTTTCGAACCGAAGATGGTGAGAGTAAATTAAAGAACCAATGGGCTTCTTTCAGCCATGTCCTGACAGCTGTCACTCACCAAGCAGCACTGTCAGGACATGAAAGACTGATAAGCCAGAGCCAGCAGGCATAGAGATGATGCTTCCCCGGCAGGAAATGCCCCAGCACCCTGGAGCACGAACTCAGTCAGCTAAAAAAATGTAAGTACACTCCCAAAAAAGGCAGGGGAGAGGCGTCCCTGCTTTCCAAACCGGAGAAACACTCGATCCCTTCCCATCTGGGCACTTATGACCAAGGGAGCCCAACGGTCGTGTCGAGGAACACGCCGAGCGTTTACGCAACACAAGCGCGTTGGGGTCTCTTGGTGATTTCGAAGTGATGCCTGAAACAAAATTCATATTTAATTCATCGTCTTAATATCATTCAAGAACACGGAGCGTGTCTGGCGGCTCGCTCTGGCTCCACGCCCCTGCCGCGTCGTTATTCCCGTGCGGGTGGGGTGATGCGGGGGAGCCTCAGTGAGGCCAGGGTTTGAGCGGGGCCAAAGTTACTGGGGGCACTAAAAACCCAACCCTAAAAGCAGAAATGTGAAACTTCTTCCCGTTTTGCGCTGTAAATAAACCCAAAAAAGGGGTTAAACTGTTGGTGACTAAAATCAGTCAAAAGGTTCATGGGATGGGGGGTATTTTGGGGAGAATGGAAAGCCATGCTGTAAGAGGGACATGGTGGCCCTGCTTAAGGATGCAATTTTGGCATTTTCCCCAAAATCCTATTAATTGGAGAAAGAGCCCCATGTGTTTTCACCCCCACCACGACGTCTCAAGCTCCATCCTCAGCAGTGGGGAACGACCGGCTGGATGAACTCAACTCGGGCTCTCCCTGTGTTTATTTATTCTGGGCCATTCTGCTCCTCTCCACACAGGGGCTTTCCAGACAGTTCCTGTTTATTTTTGGGAAAGGAAAGACCACGTCAAAGAATTGGTATGAGCCGGAGCTGCTTTCCAACCAGCCCCAAATGGGGATTTTTTGCTGCCGTCCCCATCCCAAACGTTCAGCTCCCGGAGGATAACATCTCATTAGCACATTCACCTCTGTCTAGCACCCCGATCCTTTATTTTTAAATTATTGTGCAGTGAGAGGGTGGGTTTGGCTTAAATCCCAACCTCTCACTTCCTGGTGAGGGTATTGGGAGCTCTAGAGATGGGATAGCCAAGGAGCCCCGCTCCAGCCCAAACTGAGCAAATGGTCCCAACTTTGCCCTGGCAGGGTGGGAGCACCGGCTGTGCCATGTCCCCAGATGCCAGCTCAGTGCGGGCAAAAAATTGGGCTGAATCCCGGGCAGAGAAACCTGTCATGCCGAAAGGGCACGTGGCAAATGATACTGCACGTGGCACGACGAGGACAGCCAGGCTGCTTTCAGGTCAGGCGGGAAAACCGCCCTTTTCCCCTCTAAATTCCCTGCCTGGCAAGTTAGAAACGAGCGGGGATGCTCCTGGGCCGCGATGCGTGTGCCCAGGCTCAGCGGCCTGAGGGCTGCTGCTCTCTCCTGCCCGAGCAGTGCCACAGCAGAGATGGAGGGAGCGCCGGTGCCTGCAGGGGAAACTCCTCTCCTTGATTTAAGGTCCTTGAATGACGGCAATTCCTCACGCCTCACGCTGCGCTCTGCCGGCACTTAATTACCCTCGCTGGAAAAGCTGCCCTCAGATTTCCACCTTGACTTTGCTGACTTCAGCTTCCCTGCTGTTGGATCCTGCTTTGCCTTTGGCTGCTAATTAAAAAGCCCTTCAGCCTTTGCCGGCTGCTCCTTGCATAGGTAATTACGGACCGTGCCCCAGCCACCTCTTCACCTCCCCAGCAGCCCGGCGGACCAGCAGCGTGCCTCCAAAATATGCGCAGCCTGCTCCCAGCGCAGCCCTCGGTGAACGGTATCACTGCGGTGGGGGACTGCGGGGTCACCCGTGGAAAAAAATCAAGCTCTGCGTCCGCCAAACTTAAAAAAAGCCCGTTTCAGGTGGGATTTGTCCCGTCACAGGACGGCGAGGGACGCGTGTCCGTGCTGGCACAACCCCGCACCGCAGCGCGGTGCCCGAGGGGCTTGTGGCACAGGGAAAAGCAGCGGCCCCTTCTCTGTCGGAGAAGGAATGAGGCGAGGTGAGCTTTCCAGACTCCTCCCAGAGGGGCTCAGCTCCATTTAAACAGCTCTTCGGCTGAAGCAAACCCAGGGGAACCCCCCTCGCCTTCCTGCCCACCCCTCAGTCCCGAATCTCAGCGAGATCTGGGGTTTTCTTTGGCATTTGGCTCTCTTTATTTTAAGTTTAAAACTGCTCATGGGCCATGTGCCCTCTCTCCTCGCTCCCAGCAGCGCAGCCAAGGCTGCTCAGACTTTCCAAACACGAGTGGGACATGGCCCAGACCTAAATTTGTCCTGGAAAAACTATGGTCAGCTGAAAGAACAGGCGGGGGGGGGGGGGGGCAGGGGGCAAAAAAAAGGGGAAGAAAGCTGGGGAAAAAAAATCCCCAGACCAACTTGCAGTTGCAATAAGCCCCTGTGTGTGTCAGGGTTTGTGGGATTTTTTTGCTTGAAAATGTATTTTGAGCCCTCCACTCTCCAGGACAGAGGATGGTAATTAAGCAACATGAAAGCTCCGTCACACGTGCACTGAAAGAGCCGTTCTCAGCCCAGTGGCATCGCTGCCGGGTCCTCGGGCCCCTCAGAGGCCACATGTGCCACGAGCCACGTGGCCTGGGGATGCTGCAATATCAGCCTTTTGGCTCTGCTGAGGACAGACACAGTTGTGACACCGCTCTCTATGGCTCCATCAGGGTTTGCCCTAGGGGAGTTGGTATTTTCCTGGGAAAAAAGGGCAATTGGTGATTTTGCTTTTCTCTGCCTGCTCCATCATTTTTCCTGCTTTTTCTCCCAGGCAACCAGTGAGTTTTCAAGCCCCACTGAGCATCTCTGGCCAGTGTGAGGGGACCAAAGGCCACCTCAAACCTGCAGCTGCCACTCTCCAAGTTGCCTGTCCCCTGTGCTGCTCCTTTGCCCTCAGGGGTTTACAGGGAGCTGATCCAACCGGCCGGCAAGTCTCCTCCTTTTTTTTTTTTTCCCCTGCGCTGATGAAATCAGCACTTAATAAAATCACATCAGGCCCAGATGTTTTCTCCTCGGGTTAAGATCCAAGAAGGTGAAGTCAGAGTTCAGATTTATACCGGGCACAACTGGAGCTTGCCCGGGCACAATCCCCGGATGGTGAGCAGCCTGGAAACGCAACCCACGGCTTCCGAGCGCCCCGTGCACCCCAGCTTCTCACACATCAGAGCTGGGGCCCCCCAGGAGCGCACAGCTGGCTGCACAGCTGGCCCTGGCCTTAGCCAAGTGACGCTGCGGGGGTCTCTGAGCCAGATCCCTGCTCACAGAGCCAGCAGCCAGCGCCGCCAGCTTAACCTCCAGGGGCTCCTCCTAATTAGGAGGCGTCTAATGAAGATCATCAGCTGCCCACACTGGATGAGAATGGCCACAGCGTGCGAGCGGGTGTCTGCTGTGGTGTGGGGGTTGATTCACGTTCTTCTTTTGTGGCTAAATGGCATGACTTAGGAATCATAATAATCAGGAAAAACACTGGGTTTGGGTTTTTTTTTTTCAGTGGGATGAGTTGAGGAATAAACTCGGCTTAATTTGGGCTCAGCCCAGGTATGTTCTCTATGTAGAATAGGCAGCGCTTTGTTGGTGAGGCAGTGCCTAAAGTGATTTGGCATCACCCTCCTGGGCCAGGTCCTGAAATCCCAAGTGTTGGGATGGGGCAGGCTCGCAAACAAGAGCAGGGCAGGCTTGACAACAAGAAAACTAAGAAGAGGGGCGCGATCACTGCCCCCAAGTCCATGAAGACCTGGCTGAGCCCTTCCAGGACATGGCACGGAGTTTTTGCACGTTTTTATTAATAAAACGGCTGATGGTGAAGAACTGACCCAGAAAACCAGCTGGCCGGGGCCCTTGGACTGCTCCTTGCCGCTGCCTCTGCCGGAAGCCAACCCTCGGTGGTGGTGAGCCCATGGGGCTGTGCCCAAGGCTGTGCCTCGGCTCTGCCGGGACACCTGAGCTCCCGGTGTGCCCCAGCCTCTCTCCTCCCTCTGGGCGTGGGGCAGCTCACAGGGGGCACGTCAGAACTCCTTAAACCTGCGGGGAGAGAAGCGAGCGGCTGAGCGCGGTGGCAGGTGTCGGGATGGACGATGGGCACCGCAGTGCTGCCGGAGATGGGAAGGGGAAACAGCTCTGCCGGGAAAGCCCGGCCCCATCTGCAGCACAGGGAGGAGAAGCAGGCGCAAGGAGGAGATCCAGCCACCATTTTGTCTCTGGCCAGAGCTGAAATGCCCCCAAGAACACCCCAGTGTTTGTGCCTCCTCTCTGCAAGCTGCTCCACAGACAAGGTGCTCCCCAAAGCCCTCAGGGTGTTGCAGTATTTCCACAAACCGAGCCAGCTGCTTCCCCCAGCACAAACCAGCTGGAATTTGGTGCTGCCAACCCATCCAGGAAAGCCCTCATACCAACCAGCCCCGGCACAAGAGAGAGGATTTCAACAGCCCTCCACTGGTGGCCAGAGAAGGAGCTTTGGGCCGCACTTACCACAGCGCGAGGCCCAGACTATTGGTCTTTCACCTGCAAACACAAGACATAAAGGACCAAACGTTCGCAGTGGGCCGGGGTCTGGCACCCCCAGTGCCAGGACTGGCTGTGGCCCCTTCCCTCTTGGTGTCACAGTGGGATGTCAGTGGCAATTGTAGCCAAGACAGTGCTGATTTGGAGATTATTTATACCCAGGCTGCAGTGATTTGGCTATGGTGATTAGCAAGCCCAGATCGTGTGGAATCAAGCTCAGTAGCACAGGTGGGTAAAGCCTATAAATTCAACTGTTTCAAGTGAGTTAATCGATGCCAATCAATCTGGCATCTGGGCTGACCAGTAAGTCAGCTGGAGACAAAGATGTGCTGCCCGCCCTGCACTCTCCTCCCCGGCCACTGTGATTGACCCTTTGATTCCCAAATCTTGATCTCGGCCCTTAAACGATCAGGGAAGTGGCTGTTTCTAGGCTGAGCCTGCCAAGTGAAACTCAGAATCAGGACGAATCAGGCTTGTGCTTGCGTTTAATCCTCAGGGCTCAAACGGAGATACTTACACCGAGCTACTTCCCATCCATCACTGACTCTGTTAGCTGCACACTAGAGCTACAAAGACACAAGGACGGTGTGTTTAGCACCCCGAGAGTTTTGTGGGGTGCTGATGGTTAAAATCTCCTGGGTGCTGCCCTGGCTTGAGGTGGAAATGTCTCTGTGGCCACGGGAGCGAGACTTGGGGCAGACGGCCTCGCGAAGCCCGACACGATGCCCACGTGGAGATGCAGCAACGACAGCAAGGGATAACAAACGTCTTTCTGGAGCGGCAACGACACCGTGCTTTGGCATCGTGGGACCGGAGACCACCCTGGGGTGGGACGTACGTACCCTCTCTTCCTCGCCATGTAGCCGCACCAGCCACGGACCTCTTTGACCACCACACGAGCGAGGAGCTGCAAGAGGGAAGGTGGAGGATGGCCGGGAGACCGATGGCTCTGCAGCCACCAGCCTCAGCCCGAGTGTTTCCATCACCAGGAGATCAGTTCTACGGCTCTTCCTAGCAAAGGTCACATGGACTAAATCCGTGCGAGGAGGAGGTTGTTGGGAAAAGCCAGGTGAATGGAGGCAGAGGTTTGGAGCGGATACAGGCCTTTGCAGTTTGCCCTGTGCCTGGCTGTCTCCTGAGGACCATCCCTGCCCTCCACCAGCGAGTGGGCAGCTAAAAGGGAGCCTGTGAATCTCCAGGGTAGCCAAAGGATCTTGCTCAGGAGGGACCTACCAGGCAGGCCAGGACGTCGGCTGCTATCAACATGTAGAAGACGTTGTTCCAGCCCGTGGGAGAGATGAGCCCTGCGAGCAGCGGCCCCAGCGCGGCACCTGCGAGGGCACAGAGCCACATTAGGAGATGCCCTGTTCACACCTGAGAGGGGACAGGGACCCCCAGCACTGGCACCCCCCAGCCGTACACACCGACGGATCCTGTGCCGTCAATGATGGCCGTGACAGTCGAAAGGGCTTTGGCGTTTCCTTTGAGAGACTCGTGGGTTCCCTGCAAGGATGGAGGAAGGAAACATAAGGAGCAAAGGAAGCTTCGGGGTCCACAGCTGGCAAGTCCCAGCGTGAGGCCAACATCCCAGGCAGCAATTTCCATGTGTCAGACCCAGCCACGGACAGGAAGACCAAACTCGGATGCTGCCTGCAGCCAAACCGTGGCAAAACCTGGATTGCTAACAGTGGACAGAAACTACCAGGTGATTTCCCAGCATATTTTTCCACTCTGATTGTGCTCAGAGGGAGGTGCAGCGAGGTTGAAACACAGTCATGCGGCCAAGGTGAAAAAGCAATAGGAAAAAACCCTGCATTTAAGGCAGGGTGTGGGGAACAGCACCAGGTGTGACAGCCCTGCCCTTCTCCACTGGGCTTCGCAGGCATTGGAAAATTAAGCTAAAATACAAAAATCTCAACAACACATCCCTCTGGGAAGAGGGAGAAGCCTTTGGGTGTGCAAGGGCAGTGTGGCAGGGTCTGAGGTGCAGCTCTTACCAGATCTGCCGACACCGCTGTCGTGATGAGTGCGTAGGGCCCGTTAACCAGAGCACCGCAGATGATCAGCATCGCTGCAGAGGGACCCAGGAAGAGATTAAACCTTTAGGTGCAGGGAGCAGCAGGATGTTGGATCCACCAACCCCGGCCCATGTGTGGGCATCACTGTCCCATGTATCCATCTCCATTTTCCCATGCAGATTCCACCCAGCAGTCAGTGAACACTCATCCAACCCCACCTTCCCCAAAATCCCAGTCTGGGAGCCCGGCTCAAGAGGAGGAATAAAGGCAGGTGAATCCACAGCGTATCCCATCATCCCTTCGGTGACGGGAGCCGGCTGTGCCATGGAGCTCCTTACCTATTGATGTGCCAATGCCATTCTGGCCAATGTGGTTATACAGGAACAGCTGGAAAAGAGACACAAGGTGAACCAGTTACGGCTATTCCAGCTGTTCTCCCAAGCACTTTTCCTTGCAGCAGCACCCTGGGGATGGGACAGAGAATGTGGGGACCCGAATTATTGCCGGCACCAAGCACCAGCCGTGACGGGGGGCTGAGGGCGCCCCTGACCTCCACATCCCGCCGGCTGCCTGCCAGATGAAATACCTGGCAGCTGGCAAACCGAGGTGCTGCCACGATTTATGGCTGGCGCGGCTCCGCCGCCTCCCGCCGGCTGCAGCCAGACGCTAATTTGCCCCGACGGTGCTATCGGGGCCGCGGACGTGACGCGGCCTGTCTGCTTCCCAGCGTGCGCCAGCTCCTTCGGCGAGGAGAGGCTCCCATCCCACAGCCAGCCGGGCTTGGATTACAGCTAATTAGCCATGTTTTTGTGGCAGCAAAGCCAAATGAGCTCTGTGCAGGTGCTCGGGAAGGACATCCGGGCCAAGCTCCAGAGGAGCAATGAGGCCGTCAGAATGAGGGCTTTTGGGATGAAAATCAAAGAGAGAAGGCTTTGAGCAGGGCTGTGGCAGGATGGAGGGAGAAAAAACCCTAAAGGGCCGTCAAGGTCTCTGCAACCCTCTCCCAGTCCCTAGAGCTAGACATCCTCCCCGGGAACATCTGGGCTCGTGGATCAATCCCAGCTCCCATGTCAGCCGAGCGCATGACCAGCTCATCCCGGGTGCTTGGGAAGAGGAAAGGCAGCCGTGACTCAAAGGAGCCAGAGGAGAGGAAACCCTCGTGACGGGGTTTTGCCCCCGCGTGACAGCTCACCATGGGAGCGGCCACGACCAGCATCACGCAGCACGTGGTGGCTCTGCCGCCCGTGTAGTCAGAGATGAGGCCAGCCAAGATCCCCCCTGCAAGAGGGAGTCAGAGGTGTCAGTCACACCACCTCAAAGGCAAAACTTCACCCTGGCTTAGCGTGAAATCCAATGGGATGCTCTTTCATCTCCCATCTTCTGACCAGCATGCCCTCAAGGTTAAAAATAATAATATCAGGGTGAAGAGCTTTGATTTATCCCTGCTGTTTCCCCCCTGCAGATGGTTTCTCAACACCTCCATGCAGCTCTGGTCTCCTCCACACTTGCAAAAAGTATTATTTATCTAAGGAAAAGGAGTGCTTGAGCAAGTGAGACCTGAGGAAAGGCTCTGCGATGGTCACTCGGATGGCAAAATAAAATTGAGGGGTGTTTGGTGCCTGCTGAGTGCTATGAATGCTGAATAAATCTCACTGGGGAAAGAAATGGTGTTGCCTGTGAAGGGGATGAGCCAAGGCTGCTCAAGGGCAGAATTGTTCCTAAATATTCCCGATCCACCCCCTCCACTCGGGTACATGACGAACCTAAAATACCCCCAACATCAAAGAGGGTTGACAGGTCCCCAGCTTCCTTGGCACCGAAATGAGCTGCGAGAGAGAGAGAGAGAGGAGAGGGGTGAGGAGATGCTCTCTTGCCAGGCTCTCTTCTGCCTTGCTGTCCCCAAAACTCACCAACGTTGACGATGTAGAGGGGCAGCCAGTACAGGAAGGTGTAGCTCACCAGCTTAGCGAAGAGCAGGCACAGGGAGAACTCCACCACGCCCTGGGAGGAGAGGAGGGGATATCAGAGGAGCCTCCTTCTCCCAAACTCCTCCAAATGGTGGAGTTTTACCCAGTTTTCTGCCCTGTGGACACCCTATTGATGGGTTGAGCTGCCCTAGCTTTGCTCTTTCCTCCATCCCACCACTCACAGGTATCCGGAGGGCTCCGAGGAAACTGATGGCTTCGGGCTCCTCGGCTGGCTCCTTGGGGCTGTTGGAGTGATTCACGCTGCTCTGGCCTGAGAGGCTGAGTGGGCCCTCGTTGGAGGTGACTGCTTCAGGATCCTTCTCACTGGTGGTCACTCCTCCAGGATCCTCATCAGAGGCCATCTAAAAGCAAGCCATAAGCAGGAGATGTGGCTGTCCTGGCTGGAAGGGGCTGAAAAGTTGGATTTGCTGCCGGGGCGTGACCCAGAGGATATTCCCAGTGACCATCCCCCATGACAACTGAACACTGCTCTAACTCCTGCCGTTACAACCCGATGCCCTGGTTGTTTTACTGTACCCTGAGTGACACCCAGCCCAGGACAAGCCCATTGGGAATCAGTGCAACTCACGTGATGCAGAGGCGGACTGCAGTCAACATCCTCAGGATCTGCAGGGAGAAGGGATACCCTGTGAGAGCCTGGACCAGCCCCACTCCACTTGCTCTTCCTCCAGCATCTCACAGGGCCTGGGAACCCCCAGGCCTTGGCTGCATCTCTGGGTACCCTCCACCCTGCTGAAATCCTGAAGGACATCCTAAATGTTTCCTAGAAAGACAGGCTCAGGGGAGTGACTGGCATGGGGGATGAGCCTGCCTTCGTGACCCTTGTGATGGTCAGATCCACATCCCTGCTTGCCACAAGCCGGAAGCAAGTATTTGGGATTGCCAAAAATGCTTGGGGATGGGCAAGGTGGAAAACTGTGTGTTTTACACTGGTTGTGTGCTTGCGCCCTGCATCGCACCACTCACACTCCACGAGGAAGAAGAAGCAGATGATGCCCACGGTGGTGATGATGATGCCGGGCACGACGAAGGACAGGCCCCAGGCAGAGGACACCCAGGCCCCGGCAATGAGCGACCCTAAGATGTTGCCGACAGAGGTGTGCGAGTTCCAGATGCCCATGATCAAACCTCTCCTGGTGGGGACACAGCCGGGGTCAGTGTCACTGGGCTGGCTGCTGGGGCCAACAGGGACCAGGACCAGGGTGGGACACGTTGGAAAAAACTCACTTTCCCTTCCCAAACCAGTTCCCGACGCACGCCACGACGGCAGGCCAGCCGGTCGTCTGCACCAGCCCATTGCAGACCTGGCAAGAGATGGGGAGCATCACCCAGGAAGCACCAACTCCAGCCACGGAGCGCAGCCCCCGCACTGCTTTGTGGGCAACCAGGCTCGGAAATAGCCACTCCCATCCCAAAGCTGTTAAGAAAACACTCGGATTGTTTGGGGGTTTTTTTTCATGCTGGGGCAATCCTGGAGCCATTCCCATCATTCCCATGGCTAATCTGGGAGCGGCTGGTGTTGCCAAACCGGCTGCCCGCACTCCTCGGAGTCGGGCACACCCCGCGGTTTCGACGCCCACACCACAACCAGGTTTTGCGGGGAGTGGAAATGCTCAGTATTTCCCCACTCAGAAACTGGGCCACCCCAATCCCTGAAGGTCACTGGAAAACTGGGATCAGGCCACAGTGGTAAAGCCCGGGCTGCCTCCGGCATGACACACCTGCACAACGATGAAGTACCAGAGGACATGGATGTCCCAGAAGTAGCCGAGGCCGAAGAGTGCGGTGAAGAGCCCACTCAGCACCATCCCCCCTGACAGGTAGTAGCGCAGTGGGAGGCGCTCCCCAAAAATGCCGCTACAAAGAGAGGGAAGAGCACAACAGGAGCTGTGATGGGTGATGCCACAAATGGGTGTTATCCTACTGAGCTGGTGCCCAAATCCTGAGAGGATCCCCAGCTCCTTCCCCATTAGCATAACCAAATCCCGAGGGAAACCAGTTTCCTGGCACCGTGGTGCAAACTGGTATGAGGAGGGAAAGGGGTGCAAAAGCCTTGGGTACCTGATAAACATCCCGATGGCGTAGGCCACCAGGAAGGCATTATCCAGGGCCCCAAAAAGCTCCTTGTAGTTGTCCCCATCTGAAAAACAAATATTAGGGCCACCTCAGCCTGGGCCCCATCTTGTCCCCTCCCCATGGCTGCTGGCTTGGTCTTGTCCCCTGTCCCCAGAAGTCTTGTCCCCATGGGGGTTTCTGGGAGCATGGCTGGGTGCCATCAGTGTAGGGAACTGGTCCTGTCTTGTCCTGGATTCCACCAGGCACTGCTGCCCTTTGGCCTGGGGGCATGGGGCAGAGCTGGCTGCTTAATTACCTCCGGGTGCCTTGTGAGCAGCAGGCCCCCTGCCAAACCCTGGCCATGACCTGGCTTTAGGGCACGGGGGGAGCCCAGCTCAGCTGCCACGAGCGTAGGTTTTGGGGTGCCTGGGGTGGCTCAGCCTTACCAAAGGGTGCCCAGCTGCACCACGTGCTGCTGTTCGAGTCATTGCGGGGGTTTGGGCCCAAGGCTGAGCAGTTGGGGTGCAGCTGGCTCTGCAGGGAGAGAGAGGGGGTGAAACTGGGGTGCTGCCAGCACCCCCCAGCCCCATGTGCCCTCTCCAGGTCCTCTGTCCCCACAGCTGGGGTGAGGCTGATGCTCACCTTGACGATGCTGATGGGTTTTCGGGAGAGGTGGTAGCTGGTGTAGCAGAGGAAGGTCAGCACCAGTGTCAGTCCTCGATAGCTGCAGGAAGCGAGTGGAGAGCTCAGGGTCGGGGGGACAGGGATGGGGACATGGATGGGCGGCCTCAGCACCCAGTGGGACTCTTCTGCCAGATTGGTGACCTGAACCCACTCAGCCAAGGCAGTCGGGAGGTGACCAGCCCCCACAAAATAGCCCAGGATGCGGCTTGAAAAGATCAGCTGAGTTTTGTGGGGAGCACCAAGCAGTGCTTCCCCCTCCTCAAGCACCCGTCCCGGTGAGCCACGGGGTGAGCAAGTGCCTTCCTGGTGTCACGGGTGGAAACTGGGCTGATTCATCATCACTGCCAGGGTTAATTAAAGACAAGATGGAAAAAAAAAGCCAGGGGGCAGGATGCCCTAAGCAATACTAGCTCTCCTTCCTCCACCAAATAAACACTTTTTACTTTTTGCCTGGATTAATTGAAGGGAAATGGGGGATAAGGGGGTCTGGGCTCAGAGATTGGGATGCTGCTCCCAGCAGAGCTGGTGGATAAAGCCTGGAGAAGACCAAATATGATCCAGCGCTCTCTGGAGCAGTATGAGTATCTCCGAGGGGACTATTCATCCTTCAGGGAGGGTTTTACGGCAGCACAGAGAATGCAAGTGGTCAGGGGCAGCTGCAGCACCCAGTGGTGTCACGGGGTTGCTCCAAGTTTAGAGAAAAAGCTTTTTTTTGTGGTTTTGGCCTGTCCTGCTCCTCATCACAGTTTCACTTCTCCCTAGAGCTGCAGCAGTGACCAGCACCCTGCAAATCCAGGGCAGCTCCCTGTACCGGGCTGCTGGCTCTAAGGCTGCACTGCAGCTGAAAAACTGCTGCTTCCCACCCCAAAAAATGAATAAACTACCCCAAATCACTGAGGGTCAGAATCAAATGATCTGAGGAGAGCAGAGAGGCCACGATGAGGAAAGGGAGGAGAAACTTCACATGTAGTTCGTGGCTGGGCCAGACACTTGGGAGTTGTTTGTTTTCTTTTTACCCCATGTGCTCTGGCAGGGAACATTCCAGACGATGGAAAAACAGGGGGAGCGTTTGGCAATGGGCTTCCAAAAAATCAAAATGCTGACTGAAATTAAATGGGCAGTGGGCTTATCCCCTCTCCAAAAGGGAGGGCAGCCGGCAAGGTTGCGTTGTGCGTTGGCCACATCCCGCTGAATTTTGAGGGTGAGGGCCTGGGACAGCTGGAGTCTGCTGGGCACTGCTGCCCATCTCAGGGTCCCCCCACACCCCTCCTGGGCCGGGTCCACCCCTGGGCTGCAGCCGGTGTAGGCTGATCCTGCCTCACAGTGGTGCCTGAAGGACAATGCTGGGCCCTGGGTGACTCCCAATCCCAGGGCTCGTCCTCATCCTGGTGCCGGTCCCCACAAGCAGCAAACTGCCAGTCCAGGTCTGGTCCCTGTCTTGTCTGTCCCCAGGCAAGTGACCCCCTGGTACAGGGCCAGTCCCCATCCCAGTGCTGGCCCCTATATCCAGGACCTGGCTCTATCCCAGTTCCACTTCCCAGTGGTTGCCAGTCACCAGTGGAGTGCGAACTCCCCCATCCCCCCAGCCCAGGGCCGGTCCCTATCCCGGTTCCGCTCCCCAGCCTGGTGTCGGTTCCTATGTCCAGGGCCAGTCTCCGTTCTGCCGCCGGTCCACGAGAGAGTGAGTCCCGTTCCAGGGCCTGTCCCCATCCTGGTGCCAATCCCCATCCCGATGCCAGTCCCTGTCCCAGTGTCAGTCCCGATCCTGGTGACAGTTCGGATATCGGGGCTGGTCCCTACGTCCGTAGTTTATCCCTATCGCGGTGCCGATCCCGATCCCGGCGCCGGTCCCTTTCCCGGTGCCGTCCCCGCATCCCGCTCCCCGCTCCCACTCACCGGCTGTCCCGCGGGAGGGCGCGGAGCAGGCGGACCCCGGGGGCGAGCGCTGCCCTCATGGCGGGCGGCGGCGGCGCTCGGGCCCCCCCCGGCTCCTTTTCACCGCCCCCGGGGCCGCCGCTCCCGCCCCGCCGGCCCCGGTCCCGCCCCGGCCCTGCCCCGGCACAGCCCCGGCCCCTACGGGTGAACCGGGCTGTCCCTGCTGCCCTCGGAACAAAAACCCACTTCAAATGCGGCTGGAACGAGGAAACAGCCGCGCTGGGCACCGGGAGGGGAGAGAAACCCCGAAAGGACCCAGCAGCCGCCGGTTCACGCCCCTCCCGGGGCTCTGGGAGCTTCCCCAGATGCTGTTTTTTCCAGCGCAAAAAGCTGGGTTTAACTTTTCCGCTCCTTTTCCCAGCAACCCCGAAGGGGCTTCGCTGCCCTCGTGTCGGCTAAGCAATCCCAGGCACGCTTTGGGGTTACCTCCCGGCATTTTGGGAGTCCTGCTCTCCTCTGCACAGGGTTTCACACCAGCAGAAAAACTCCTGCTTCCAACCAGGACAGAACCAAGCAAAGGGCAGATCGAGGATGAGGAGCAGGAACAGCTTTATTTAACCATCACTCCTTTAATTAAGCCACAAATCAGCCCCATGCCCCTTGAGGATCCTTCCAGAGAGGTGAGAACAGGGGTCCCCAGGACCTGCGCAAGACCTTGGGGACCTGCCAAGGAACCGCTTGTCCTCAGCTGCCCTAGAACTGAAGTCAGTTACAAAAAACCCATTTCCAGCTTTAGCCTTTTGCTTCCCTGGCCCCTCCAGGGGCAGATCCTGCCCTTTCCAAACCCACCCCAACACCCCAAATTAGGGCTGCAGCACCTTCCCCTGACGCAAGTGGCAGTTAATAAACAGCATCGGCCGCCACAGATCCCTCGGTGAATGATTCTCCAGGGGGAACCGAGGAGCATCCCCTGGCTCTGCACCTCCATGCTACCTCTGGCCTCGGGTCGTGGGTTTGCTTCACGCCCCATGGGATGGGAACAGGGAAGAGAAATGATCCGGCACGCTCGGCCACCCATCCTTCCTGCTGCAGTTAATATTGGAGAGAGCGTCCAGCAAGGAGTAAATATTAATGACAGGGTATGGAGCAACCTCCGCCCAGGAACATGTGTTACCCCACTACAGGCAGTTTTGGGAAAACCCATACTGCTCCTGTCATCCCTGCAAAGGACTGCAGGCTTTTTTTAACTAGGAAAATGCTCCTTTCTGGAGCAAAACAGAGGCTGTGGGAGCGTGGGTCTGGTGCGATGCTGGGTGGGTGTTAGTGGAAGAGAGGTCGTTGCATGGAAAAGAAGGAAGGAACAATAAATACCTGGCTCTAGAGGGTGATCCAAGTAGCAGGGGTTGTTGGCAGGAGCCCTAGGGAAAGGGAGAGGAGGGAGGGGGAAGAGGTAAGAAACCCTCCCCTAAGGGATGCTGACCCTTGGCACCTCGTTTCTCCTCCTTTCACACTCCAAGAGAGACAAACAATCCTTGAAAACAGTTTATTCCGTAGCTGAATGCTGGAATTTAAGTGCCTGCTCATAAACCTGCCACAGAGCGATCCCCCTGGCGCAGAGTGGGAGAGGCACAGCTCAAACTGGGCACACAAAGCAGGAGAGCAAAGGTGACACCATCCTGGAAGCTGGCACGGAGGGACAGGCAGGACAGGGCCCAGCCCCACTCCCTGCTCACACCGGTCACAGGGCTGTGGGGAGGGGGACACGGGGCTGCCCCAGTCACAGGCGCTTCCCCGAGCGAGCGCAGAGAGCAGCCAGTTCTTGGAGCGGCTGCGTGGCCGTGTGGGCACAGGAGGAGATCACGGAGTGCAGCGCCTGGCTGTAGGCTGAGCGGGAAGGGGACATGGAAACCGTGTCAGGGGATGAAAGCTGCGCTTATGGCCTGAAACTGGGCTCGGCTCCAGCCTTTCACCACAGAGCAGAGAGGGAACAACTGGGGTTTAAGGTAGATCTATATTATAGGCCTGTAGTTTTCCACATGCCTGCCTGCATGCTCTGCACGCTCCTGAGTATGAAGCGGTATGCAAGCCATAGATTATTTTACAGAGCCCCATTTTCTGTATTTTCTCTCCCAGATGACTCCCAGTTGCCCAGCCAGGTACTTTCCCCAAGCTGTGCTCCAGGTCAGATCACTTCATGAAGACCTTTTCCATGCCTTCAGGCATACTCCCAGTAGAAGATTCAGCATCTAAGGCAGGTGGCTCTGTGTCCCTAACAAGATGATTTGCAGCATTTTGCTGGTGATTGTGTCCCCCTGCACAGGTGGCTGTGTCACAGCTGCATTACTTAACACACTGTAGGGGCTGGTGCTTTGCTCAGGATGCCACTACACGCCCTGAGGGACAGAGCCCATCTTGCTCTCCCTGGAAGAGCATCTCTGCATAGTGGCCCAGGAGTATGAAAACACCTATCCTGGTTTGATTTCTCCTTGTAAAATCAGGGATCCAGGCCCAGATGCCTCCTGTCTGGAAGCAGGAGCTCCTACCTTTGTGATTTCTGTAGAAGACGCAGTTGTTGGCGCAGGTATCCGGGTGGGAATCCCAGAACTCGGACCCGCAGGAACACAGCGGGGGCAAGTCGATGTTACAGGCTTTGATCTTCTCCCTCATTTGGGCTCTCAGAGCTTCAACGTACCTGTGAGGGACCAAACATTCACTTCTGCCAGCGACACCCGGCTCTGCGCGGGGCGGGCACCGGCCGTACCTCGCGTGCTCCTTCTCCCGCTGCTGCCTGTCCTTCACTCTCCTCTCCTCCAGCTGAAGCTGGGCCAGGGCTTCCCAGGCTCCCTCTCCCAGGGAGTGTTTTCGCTGCTCGGCCAAGTCCCGCATCCTCTGCTCCTCCACCCGGCGCTGATTCTCCTTCTGCCTCTTAATCCTGCAGGAACACACATGATTAGAGAAGGAGTTTCCCCTGCCAACCCCTCATTCCCAGCCAGTCCCTGTCTGTGAGCTTGGGGCACAGGGATCTGGGTGACACTGCTGCTTTGGCAGGCAAAAGTAACTCTGCACTAATCACAGCATTACATATAAATATAAATATATTGGCTTTAAGCATAAAATGGTCAAAAATGCTTTCTGAGCCTCCGTTCTTCCCCCCATAAGGCAACACCAGCCTGTGAACGCCCTCCTGCCCTAAAACTCTTCCTGCATGCCCATTTTCTCACCACTGTGGACTTCCCTTTCCACCTCCCTCCTGCATCACATCCACAGGTGTCCCTGTTGGGAAATGCCACCTGCAGTTCCCCAAAGCTGCTCTTCTGTCCTTAAACCAAGCACAGTAGCCAGGCTCTTTAATAGCCACCACAAAGGACCAACACCTTGACTTCCCAGCTTCCCTACTTCCCATTATTCTGGTTATGAGGCAGCTTGGATCCTTCTGTAAGCAGCTTCAAGGGCTGGGAAGCATAACAGGGTACAGCAGAGACACTCCAAGGATCCCACCTTTACTACAAAACAGGTTTTTTAAGATGCACTTTTAACCAAGTTTCCCTCTATTTCCTCAATCTCCCTTGCACCTACACAGCCCTCCAGCCCTTAAGTGGGCCCTGGCTTGTGTAATTCCCACCAAACACAGCACACATTTCCCTAACAAATGGCAATTGCAAAGCACAAAGACTTCACGCCAAAGCATCTGCCATGCTATTCCCAAATGCAACAATGTGCCTCACTGCCAGGAGGTATTAAAACACAAACTCAAGGCTGGGGAGAAGCCAGGGGAAGGCAGTGTCATCAGACATTTCAGATCTTACTCCATGTAGGGGGTCAAATCTTTATATCCAGAAGGAAAGTGTTGAAGCCAAACTTCTCTGGTTGAAGTTCACTGAAGTGTTTTTTCAAATGAAATGTAGAGCCTTAAGTACAGCACCATAAACCTGCCCCAGAAATAAGGCTAAGGCCAAGGCCAACTCGGGGCTTTACACCCCATAATTACAAAGCCAGCTCTTCCCTGCACACACTCTGAGGGAAAAAATAATAATAATAAAAAGGTATCACACTAACAAGGGAGTCCCTGGGGCCTTGCCAGCACTCACAGGGCAGGACAAGACCTCCAAAGCTCCCAAATGCCATTGGAACATCAGGGATGTGGCTGGAGGAGCACTGATTTACAGTGGCAGCTTTTCCTCGAAAAAATGGCCATTGAAAATCCTGCCCTGAGGCACCTGTCCTGCTCCCACAAAGCCTGCCCACAGAAGAGCCAGGATGGTCAGAGTTATGTCAGTTCACTTGAGGGCAAGCCAGGGAAAAACCAAAAATTAGAGGATCTTTCCTCTTTCAGTGTGAATTTGTAGAGCTCCTCCTTAACGAACCCCTTCAAGGGAGAAGCTGAGAAATCCCCACCACAACCGATACTTTTACACAGATACCGAGTGTAAATTGTTTTATTACACTGTATAAGTTTTTATAGCTGTGAGGGTGAAGGGTCTGACACTAAAAATGCCAGAGATAGGCACAGTTAAATCACAACGGTGTGACCTCACCCTAAAGTGTCTAAGCACAGGCACTGGGTTCACAAGAGTCATGGCTTGGGAAGTTGCATCTCTCCTAGCCTCATGTTTCGGCTCCCAACTCCTAAACAAGCTGCACCACAACTCAGAAATGAGGTAGAGAAGTGCTGAAGGACTTGACAGGCCCTAAAGATCTCTTCTTGGGGTGTCAGTTGAGTGAATCCCATCCCGGGGTCGGATCGGTGCCTGGTTCACACCAGACAAGCTCACAAGACCTTTCTGGCCTTCCAAAGGGCCCTGCCCTGATGGAGGAGGTGACCCCAGCACCCACACGGACTCACTGGGCAACTCTCTGCTGCCTCTCTCGCTGCCGCTGCTGGTCCTTCACTCGCTCCCGCTCGATGGCCATGAAGAGGCGCCGGCACCGCAGGAACTCGCTCTGCCGCTGCGGACAGGAAGAGAAGGACATCTGGGAAGGATGCCTGGGATCGATATCGAGCTTCATCAGTGCTCAGCTTGATTTCTGGAGGATGGAACCTCGCTCCTTCCCCAAGAGACCCTCAAATGGACATCTCCAAGTGCACATGACCCAGGGCTGGGAAGCTGCAGAGAGGGCACTGAGGCAGGAGAGAAGGACCAAGTCATCTTGGAGCATTGGAGAGCTTTGTACCAGCATCCCTCCACTGAAGCTTCCTACGGATGAAAGTTCTTCCACCTTAGAAACTCCTAAACTCTCACTTTCCTGCAGGTAAAAGAGCCAGTTTCCATTTCAAACCACTTCAGTTTGGATCCATCTGGGAACTGGTGCTCCTCTATGGCTCACTGAAATCCTGTATCTCCCCACAAAATGAATGTGCAACACCGAGCTGGATCTACTGCACAGAGGAGAACCACAGAGGTGGCAAAACCACTGCTAGGGAAAATCCAGGAGCCCTGCAGGGAAAAACTCCCATAGGGATACTGAGGGTTTAGTGTCCGGGCTTTGGCTGATCCCACCGAAGCAGAAAGGGCAGGGAGACCTCCTGGCTAAAGCTCACACCAGAAGCCCTCCCACAGAGGAGGTACAGAGCTAGTTTAAACTCCATGACTCGCAACAGCTTAAGGCATGAATTTTTCTTCATCAATGCCAAGCTTCTGGGCCAAGTTTGTCCATCTCACACAGTGAAGAGCCTGGCACAGCTGAAGATAAAGGAGGAGGACAAGGGATCACCAGGCCGCCAGTAGAGAAAGCTGGATGGAAAAAACCCAGGCAGAGGAGAGTGCTGCAAAACCAGTTATCTCGGGTGGATCAGAGCCAAGGAGATAAAAGCAAGGGGACAGGGAATGGTGGGGGGAAGGAGCAGCCTGAGGAGCCCCAGCTGTTGTCACACTGTGGAGAAACCACAGCCAGATTTGGGATCAGCTGGTTGGAAAATACTTGTAAGGAACAAAAAACACACAAACTTATCAGAGCTTTACACTGTAAGCTGCAAGAAAGGTGACAGAAGGAGAGGGAAGTGTTCCTCTTCGCGGCAGGAAGAAGCAGGAAAATAAAAGTCACTCACTTTAGGCATCCAAGACAAACATCATCTTTCTGCATCACCAGGATTAGCACAAGCCAAAATGTCCTGGACACAGGCCGTAAGCCCTCCTCATGAAATCATCCACTCGGCATCAGGCCGGGCTTGAGACTATCCCAAAATTAGAGAAATCTTTATATTCCAGCCTTGTACCCAAATAAGATAAAGTTGAGCTTGTTAGACTTTTTTTTGTTGTTTTTTTTTGGATTCGTTTTTAAGAATTTTTGGCAGCTTCTTGCTCTCCCTGCAACTACAGCAAGCAACCCTTGGTTTTTGCCAGGTAGAATGAATGGAGCCCGTTTCTCCTCCAACCCTTGGGTGTGATTCGGATCCCAGATTTTACAGGAGGTGTACAGAAGAGTCACGAGAGACCTTAAATAATAACCTGGTAGCTTTGCCCAAGACCTGAGACACCACGAGGCTGAGCTGACAAACTAAACCCAGCAGGGGTTTCATATGTCAAGGCTGTTCTGAGGCTCCTTATCTGAGCCATCAGCATTCCTGACAGTCCCATCCCTTTCAGACAAAACCAGGAGGGCCTGGCACCCCTGGACGGACCTGCTTCCTGGTCTCCTCCTCATCAACACCGGCCCAGAGCACGAGGGAAGGGTGGTAATCAGAGTGTGGCCTCGGGGGCAGGTTCCAGTCCTTCACCGACCCATCACAGACCTGGAAGAAACCGTAAGGGAGCAGCATCAGCATCACCACGGTCAAGTTTCTCATCTTCCCTCAAGAGCAAAACGCTCTTCACTGGAGGCAAGTCCTCTGTGTGATCCTTACAGCCCTCAATGGGGTGACCCACCTCTGAGATGGGCTTTATTTTGGCTACAGTTTCGCTACGGGATGTGCCACATCTCCACGCAGGAGCCTGAGCACGAACGCTTTGCCAAAACACCTCTGAAGGTATCCCCTGGAGGAGGTTTAAAGATAGATTCACACCTCCCTTCTCCAAACTTTTATTATGAACTTTGTGAAGTGTGAAAAAAATAATACAAATAATAAAGCATCAGGGGAATTCCACAGCCAGCATCTCCCAAAGCCTCAGTGTAAACCCCACTATACTCCACTATCTTCCCCCACTCACTATGTGCCCAGCCAGTACTTCTGCTCCAAACTGGACTAATCCCCAGCCAAAGTTGGGCACAGGCTGCCACAACCCTTTGCCAACCACTTCAGGTAATCAGACCAAACCATTTCCACCCCCCAGATGCTCAACAAAAGCTGTCTGAAAACAAAAGAGGACCGATAAGAACATCAGCTCCTCTTCAGCAGACCCCTCCAAGGGCGGTGTCTGCCAACAGGAGGCACCGGGATTGACACAGCCACCTCCTTCATCTGATACAAAGATTTCCCCTCCCCCGCTCCTTTTTCTAGGTTTGTGGCCGATTTGATCTCTTCCACCCTGAGCTGCCTCCCGAGCAGGGCAGCGGGCCCGGGTCCCGCCAGCGCAGGCTGAGCGCGGCTCCAAGTACCATGCGACTGCACGGCCCCTCGGTTTCAGATTTCGGCTGGGTAGCTGCCAACCAGCATCACGAGGCAGGCAGGAATCAAACCCCTTTGAGGCCACAGCTGCACAGTGAAAGCAAGAAACAGCCGCGCCAATTTCACTGAGCTCCGACACTGCTCTGAGCCCGCTTGGACGACAGCAAGCTTAAGAGTTAAGCAGGCCTGAGGGAGCAACTGCTCTACTCTAAAATAAACCCAACGATCCGGACCTCTTAAGGCCAACCCTCCACGGGTCTTACTTTTTCAAATTCAATTTTGATGTAGAAGTCATTGTCCTGTCCAGCACGACTCGGGGCTGTGCCTCGCTCCTGCAGCTCAGCGGGCAGATCGTGGTGTCCCTCCAGCAGCAGCTCCTCGCCCTCCGTGGGCACTGGGGCTGCCGGGCAAGGCTCTGGTTTCTGGAGAAGGGAGATGGGTGTAAACACAGAATTCAAATCTGGCTGCTTTGGCGCCAAGGGCAAACGCAACACCCTCAGAGCAGTTTTAATGCGAAGGCATGTGCGCTGTCAATGGGATGAGATCTGGCAGTGCCATGTCTTCAGCGGCACCGCAGGGCACCAGGGCTGGGAAACAGGAATGTAGCAGGGTGACCTGTGACTACGCTCTTCCCAAGTGCAGCAGTGGGACGGATGTGTGTGTGTGACTGGAAGGCAAGGCTAAGACCTCTCCAGGCGCTGCTGTTTCGCAATGGCAAGGAGCTGGGATTTCTGGAGTGACACCGGGAGTACAGAGCATACTCCTTCAGATGGGAAGTGGGCAGGCTCCCCAGTGGCAATCCACAATGTTTTGAGAGGCAGCAGATTGTTTCCTACAAACTAAAGAATCAAAATGCCAGA
>VZRE01004991.1:537714-558005 GCA_013396775.1 Cephalopterus ornatus
CAGGCCCCAGAAAGCATCCCCCAGAGCCCCCCCAAAGCATCTCCCTATATATATATTTATATAGATACCCCAAAGTATCTCGCTCACGAGTCGGCCGCTCTTAATATCCCCCCAAAAGTCCCTCAAAGCATCTTCCTGTAGCATCCTCCAAATCCCTCCCTGCAGCACCTTCCTCTAGTGTCCTCCCCAGAATTCCCCCCCAAACCCTCTCGGTGCCATCCCACCATAACGTGTCCCCCTCCAAAAGTCTCCCCCAAAGCATCTCCCTCCCTCTGGGACAGGTTCCCTTTTTGGGGACCAGGGAGCCCCCAGGCGGGGGCAGGTGCTGGCTCATGGGGGTGATGAGCTTGGCAGATCTCAGAAGGGGGGTGGGAAGTGGCTCCGGGCATCCTGCCCCACATCCCGCTGCCCTATTCAGCGATGCCCGGGAAACCAGTGCTAATTGGCATCGGAGCTGGAACGAAGCCTGGATGTGACCGCAGCTTCGTTTTAGAGCCTGGGAAGAGAAGAAAAAATGGGGGGGAGCTCCTTTGGGGTGGGGGTCCAGCTTTGAAAAATGCCCTCCTAAAAGAAAATCCCAACTTAATGGATGTCCAGAGCCCTAAATCTCACTGGATTGTCTGCAGAGGGGACAGCAAACCTTATTTGGGCTCGGTGGGGTGATGCCCCCAACCTCAAGGGTGCCCCCGGAACTGGGAAAACATGGAACTGGGGACCCGTAACAGGGGGAAAATTGCAAATCTGAGTGTTTTTTCCTCAAATAAATGTCAGCTCGAGGCCGCTGGGGAGGCGAAAGCCACCAGGACACAGGGCTCTATTGAGAAAGGCAAGAACAAAAAAAAAAAAAAAAAAAAANAAAAAAAAAAAAAAAAAAAAAAAAAAAAAAAAAAAAAGAAGAAGGGAAAAAAATAAATTAGCCGGGCGAAGCGCCAAGCCGGGAGCTCCGAGGGACGTGCCCGGAGTGGGGAAGCGGAGCGATTCGGGGGGCGAGCCTGCCCGAAATGTGGGGAGCGCCGGCCGCCCCGCGGGGCCACCCCGCTCCCCCCTGCTTGCTGCCGGTGACCTGGCTTCTGGCGCTGCACGCAGGTAGGGAGATGGCCCGTTTTTCCACGCTTTTCCCGTTTTTCCACGGGGTTTGAGGGTGTCCAGATGGAGGTTGAGGGCTGGGGGGTGATGATACCGATACTCGGTGGGGGAGGCGGGGGGGCGGTTTGAGGTGGTTTGCTGTGCTGTCGAACATACCCTCTGCTTGGGAGGCAGCAAAAAGGGGGTGAAATTGGGAATAAAACTGGGGAAAACACTTTCTGGGGCCAAGCGGGTCCTGATGGGGAGGTGGATTTGGCACCGCCTCCACCCCAAGCTTCTCCCCAGATTTTTGTCTTCCCCAAAACCTCTTTTTTCTTCATTTTTTAGCATCTCCAAATCTATTTTCTTACCCATCCTTCAGCTTTCCTAAAAAAATCATTTTTTACCCCATATCTAGGTTTGCCCCATCCTGTTGCAACTCTGGTTTCCTCCATCATTTATTCCTTAAATCCTCACATCTTGGGGTTCAGTGAACCCCAAACCACCCTATCCCACGTCTGGCAGCAAAGAAAATCACCTGCAGCAATTTTGCTCCATTTTACCGAAGTTTAGACCAAAAAGCAGCTCTGGGGAGGCCCCATTTCCCTCTGGATGAGGACTATGGATGCAAAGCAAAACCAGCTGGGTTCATGGCTGGCTTTGATTTTGGACCCTAAAAAAGCACCAGGGCTGCAGCCAGGGCACCCCAAAAAATGCTGTGGTGCTTTTTGCAAAGAAATAAGGATTTACTGCATGAAATAGCTGGCAAATGAGGATTTTTAGTGGGTATTTTTCAACAGAAGCCATCAATACAGGCTGGGAGATCTGCATCCCTAAGCAAAGGGATATTGTAGGAAATGGGAATGTTACCTGATTTATTAATTAACTCCCAAATTTATTACCCAGAGTGGAGAAAAAAACTAGGAACTGGGTTAAAAAAGGGAAGAAACAGTTAAAGAGCAGTAATTTGGAGGTGCACAGAGGGCACATCCCCATCCCGTGCCTGGGTTTTCCCTATGGGGGGATGCCCTAAATTCGGCGAGTCGGGGCATGTTTGCGGGGCGAGTGTGGTGCTCCCGAGGAGGACGGACGGACGGACGCTGCATACCAATAGGTCCCATGACTTTTCGGGCTTGTTTAAGGCCTTTCTTGCTCCTGCTTCGCCCTCCCCAGCTGGTTTTCCCACTCTCCCTTCCTCTTCAATATGGGGTTTGTTCGCCGTCGGATGACGGCATCTGGGTGGGGGGTTCATAGATGGGACCCCTGGGATGGCAAGAGGGGGATGCAGCTAAGGTATTTCAGCGAGAGAGGACATTTTGGGGACATCCCTCCCCAAAACCCCATGTTTTTCCACTTTTTCCCTGCCTTTTTTTTTGGCTTAAAACCAGCGATGAGGAGCGATGCACGTGCACTGCACCCCCGTGATGCAGTTTTGCATCTGAGGGGGGCTTTGTCTGGACAGTAGCACTCAATGGGGTTGGCAGTGGGATGCAAAATCCTCCCCCCATCATTTCTGGGGGGATTAAGGCATCTTTGCAAAGCACAGCGTTGATCTGGGCACTGGGGGCTCTCACCCTCCACTGCAGTTTTTGGGGGGTGATGATGGATCTTTGCCAAGGGTTGCATCGACCTGCTTCCCACCTCCCTGCATTTTTTGGAGCAATGTGTGCATATTTGCTACAGGTTGCATCAACCTGACTGCAGGAGCACTCCCCCTTGCATTTTTGGAGTGATAAAGGAATTTTTGCAGAGGGTTGGTCACGTTGACTTCACTGCAGGACCACTCCCACCCCCTGATAAAGTTCTGGGGGCAATAATGCATCTTTGCAGAGGGTTGCATTGACCCACCTCCCGTGCCCAAAGCAGTGTTGGGGGTGGTTGTTATTTTGGCAGCACATGGCATCGACCTGGGTTCAGGAGGGCTCCCACCCCTCGTGCGCTTTGAGGGTGATGTGTGCACCTTTGCAAAGGTCATGGAAACAGGTTGGGCATTTTGGGGGTGCTCAGCACAGCTCTGGAAGGGTGTTCCCCAGTTTCCTCCGTGCTCAGCACACCCCAAAGGTGTGTCTCTCCACCCCAAGGTCTGCTGGCAGGAGTGAACATCACCAGCCCCACGCCGCTGGTCCGCGGCACAGCAGGCAAGGCGGCGCTGCTGTCGGTGCGCTACGCCAGCGCCAGCGCCGACAAGCCGGTGGTCAAGTGGCAGCTGAAGAGGGACAAACCTGTCACTGTCGTCCAGTCCATCGGCACCGAGATCATCGGCAACCTACGGCCCGACTACCGCGACCGCATCCGGGTGCTGGAGAACGGCTCGCTGCTCATCAGCCCCTTGCAGCTGGCTGATGAAGGTGCTTACGAGGTGGAGGTGTCCATCACCGATGACACCTTCACCGGCGAGAAGACCATCAACCTCACCGTGGACAGTAAGGGCAAGAAGGACATCCCATGGAGATTCAGTTTTCTTGGGATGTCTTCCCTGACCACTTTTGGGGGGGCGGGTTACTCCAACTGGGAGGTGGTTTCAGGGGTTTCAACCACCCCACGCAGCCAAGTTACATCCCTGGTGGGGTTTTGATGTGTCCCTTCCTGTCTCCTGGGCCCAACTCTCCCCTGAGACATGGTGTCACCATGGTTCCCCTGCTCATCCACAGTTCCCATCTCGAAGCCACAAGTGCTGGTGGCCTCCTCAACGGTGCTGGAGCTCAGCGAGTTCTTCACCCTCAACTGCTCGCACGAGAACGGCACCAAACCCACCTACACCTGGCTGAAGGACGGGCGGCCACTGAGCAACGACTCCCGCCTGCTCCTCTCTCCTGACCAGAAGATCCTCACCATCACCCGAGTCCTCATGGCTGACGATGACGTCTACAGTTGCCTGGTGGAGAACCCCATCAGCCATGGCCGCAGTGTCCCTGTGAAACTCACTGTCTACCGTAAGCTACCTGTCTCCCCCTCTTGCACCTCCAGGGTTATTCATCCCTTGCAGATGCTTCAAGCTAAAATTTTGGGGGGGTTGTCCCCCCTCATTCCTCTTCCCCAGGCCGGAGCTCTCTCTACATCATCCTGTCCACTGGAGGCATCTTCCTTCTCGTCACCCTGGTGACAGTTTGCGCCTGCTGGAAACCCTCCAAGAAGTACGGCTGGGGGTAACACGGGAGCCAAAGGGGGTCATCCTATCTTGTTTCACCCTATTTTGTCCCGTCTCATCTCTTCCCATCCTATCTTGTCCTGTCCCATCACATCATACCTCATCCCATCCTCCCTTGACCCATATGTCCTGTCCTATCCCATCCTATCTCTTCCCATCCCATCTTGACCCACCCCATCCTCTCTTCCCATCCCATTCTAACCCATCCCATCTCAACCCATCTCATCCCATCCTGTCATGACTTATCTGTCCTGTCTCACACCATCCCATCCCACGCCATCCCACCTTGATCCATCTCTCCCGTTGCATTCTATTCTGTTCCATCTGATCACATCTCATTCCATCCTACCTTGTCCCACTCCATCCCACCCCATTCTACCTCCTTCCATTCCACCCCATCCCATCTCTGCCTCCCAACAGCAATGGGCCCTTCCCTGGCTGAGCCGCAGGCAGCCCCCCCACTGCCCCCACCACGATGCCAGCGCTGCCCCATCCCCTCTCCCTTCCCAGGGAGAAGCGACAAGCGGAGACGCAACCGGCCTCCGACTACACTGAGCAGGACGAGGAGCGCCTGAAGCATGAGGGTGAGTGTCAGCCTTGGCATGGTGGTGGTGGGTTGGGGGAACACCAATGCCACCGGCACTGTGAGCAACACCTTGCTTCCATGCAGCCGAGAGCATCCCACGGAGCGGCGACCACGAGCGCAAAAACCCAGTGGCTTTGTACATCCTCAAGGATAAGGTGAGCAGCCGGTAGCGCCAGTAGCGTGCCGGCACAGGGTCTCACATGCATCCCACACTCATCTACTGTTGGCTTTTGGCAGGACTCGCCAGAGGCAGAGGAGGATTCACCACCCGAACCCCGCGGCACAGTTGAACCGGGTTACACCAGCTCGCCGGTACCAGCGGCCGGTCGCTTACCAGGACCGGTGGGGCGTTCGACTCGTCGTTACCATCGCTCACCAGCCCGCTCGCCTGCCTCCACGCGGACCCACAGGTCACCACCAGGTTCGCCAGCGCGCTCCCGCGGCGCTCCGCGGCTGCTGCGGACTGCGGGCGTCCATGTCATCCGGGAGCAGGAGGAGGCCAACGCCGTGGAGATCAGCGCCTGAGCAGGGGGACTGTGCGCGCTTCGGCGGCGGCGTGCAACAAGCAGGGACACTGGCACGGCCCCGCTTCCGCCACCGGGCATCATTCCACTCGGCGTAAAGTCACTAATTTCCTATTGATCCCACCTGGAGCTCCCCTCTTCCGTCCCCCGTCTTCCTGGGGCGTCGCTTTAATGGCTTTCTCGCCGGGATGAGTGTGCAGGGAGCGTGCCCGAAGCACACGCGCGTGCAGAGAGAACATGCGAGCAGTGCACAGAGAGAGCATGCGGGAGGGTGTGCACGGAGCGTGCAGAGAGAGCGTGCAGGCAGTGCACGGAGAGAGCCTGCATGGAGCGTGCAGGAGAGCACAGAGTGCGCACACAAGGTGCAAGGGGCAGGCACGGGGCTAGGCACCGAGTGTGCACACAGTGTGCAGGGAGAGGATGCCCAGAGTGTGCAAGAGAGCGTGTGGAGCACATGCAGAGGACACACACGGAGCATGCAGCTTAGGCTTCACGGAGTGTGAGCAGAGTGTGCACAGGGTGTGCTGGTAGGACCATGCACGGCATTTCCGGGCATGTCAGCACTGGGCGTGCTCTCCGAGCGTGCACAGAGCATGCAGAGACCATGAGTGTGCAGAGAGAGTCCATGCAGAGGGCACATGGAGCATGTGGAGAGAGCGTGCACAGGGGATCTGCATGGAGAATGAGGCGAGCGTGCAAAGAGCGTGAGGAGAGAGGCTGCATGCAGCACTCGCGCAGAGCAGCCACCGAGTGTGCTTGGCACGCGTGGAAAGGTGTTTGTACACGAAGTGTTCTCAGGGCATGCAGGAGCACACCGGGGAGCACACGCATGGCAGGCCCAGCAATTGTGTGTGCACACGCCTGTCGAAGAGCACCGTGCGTGCCTGCCGTGGCACACCCCCACAACGCGTGGAGCAGGGCATGCACTGGCACACAACCCCGCCCAAGCACACACATGCACAAAGGCGGCCAAAACGGGGGCTTCCTCCTGCCCCCCCACTCCCCAGATGCACCGTCCCCTAAATGCGGGCTGGAAGCCCTGGCCCGAGCGCTGCCCCTCCGCCACGCTGGCGTTTTCTGTGAAAATACCCCGGTTTTGGGGCGCACGCTGTCGTCTCCCCCCCAGGTCTTCCCAGGAAATAGGTTTAGGATGAAAAGCAGAGAGCGGCCGGCCAAGCGAGCCAGGCCCTGGGGCACCCAGGGTGGGTGCCGGGGCACCCTGGAGTGCTTGGGGTGCACTACTAACCAATAAACTAAACATACTACCCGGCCAGTGGTGGCACGCTTGGGTATCTTTGTGGAACAGGGCCCCTCCCTGGGGTGGGGGAGACACATGAGAGGTGGGTGACAGCTGACACCACACAAGCCTGATGCACCTGGCTGGCACTCAAGTTTCATCTTGAAGAGCCTGGGAGATCCTGGGCTGTTCACTCTGGTCCCTGCTGACCGTGTCCTCACCTGAGAGCAAAATTCTTCTTAATTCGTCTGCCTCTAAACATGGCAGAGGATGAGGGGAATTGATTCTGACTAATTAAATTCATTAACTGCTGGTGTCCCCAGCCCCACTGTCTCCAGGTGCTGCCAGTGCCACTGTGCCCAGATGCCCCCACTGCCACAATGTGGCTGAGCGGTTTTTGTTCACCACAACCTGCCCCCGCTTCCTCCCCTCGGCATTTCCCGGCCCCCACATCCGGCTATTGTATCCCCCCCATCCGGAGGCAGATCCGGCCTGGTGCTGAGAGGGAGGGACTGGGATTTTGGGAGGAAGCAGGAAGGCTGGATGGGGCTGGCATGGCGGGCGGTTGGGCGATGGTGCTGGGCCTGGGGCTCTGCCTCGTTGCTCTGCACCGTGGAGGTGAGTTCAGCCCATGGGGAGGCAAAATCCCCTTAACTCTGCCCCCTGCCCACCCTGGGGCTGAGACTGTGCCCGCCTGGGGCACCCACCGACATCCTCCCGCCTCCTTGTCACCCCACAGGCTGCCACCCCCCCAGTGCTGCCACGGCACCACAAATTCTGGCTGGTAAGGACACACAGCGTGGGCAATGTGGGTGGGAGGACCCCAAGAAAATCCTGTCCCCCCGACCCATGGTGTGCCCTCCCCACGGCAGTGCTGCGGGACAATTTCCGCCTGCAGCCAGGGGATCTGGTGACCACGGCGGGGCAAGCGTTGGAGCTGGACTGTGTCCCCCCCTCGGGGCACCCCGAACCCCGCGTCACCTGGAAGAAGGACGGGGTGACCTTGGACTTGGCGGGTGACAGGTATGTGGTCACCAACGGGAAGCTGAGGGTGGCACCAGCGCAACGGAGCGACTCCGGGCTCTACATCTGCGTGGCGGCCAACGCAGCAGGCAAGAGGGAGAGCCGGGGTGCCCGTGTCTCCGTCCTGGGTAAGCCAAGGGTCTCCCGTGGGTGGTGGGCACGTCACACCCAGCCGTGGTGCCACATCCTCGATGTCACCCTGCAGAGAAGCCGACCATTGTGCGGCACCCGAGCGACGCCGTGGCAGTGGCTGGCAGCACCGTGGAGCTGGGCTGCAGCGCCCAAGGTGACCCGGTCCCGCGGGTGCAGTGGCACAAGGAGCGTGGGGACCTGCCCTGGGGCAGGTACGTGGTGATGGGGGGGAGGTGTCCAGTCCCCGGGGCGGGGATGGAGCTGACGGAGAGCTGGTGACCTGCAGGCATGAAGTGGACCGGGAGCACACTTTGCGCCTCTACGCCGTGACAGCCGCCGACGCCGGCACCTACGTGTGCACAGCACAGAGCCAGCTGGGCACCGCCGCTGCCGCCGCCCTCCTCCACGTGGAGGGTCAGTGGTGTGACTTCACAGGCACCCAGGGGTCCATCTAACAGGGGCCATCTACTGGGGTTCATCCAAGGGGGTCATTCAAGGGGAGTCCATCAAAAAAGAGTCCATCCAGCTGAGTCATCTGGGGGGATCCATTCAAAGGGAGCACTTCCAAAGGCGGATCTGTCTTTAAAAGCATCCATCCAATAGGATCTGCCTAAGGGCTCCATCCAAGCAGGTCTATGTAAGGGGATCCACCTAAGGGGATGCATCAAGGTGGGAGTCCATCCAAGGGAATCTGTTCAAGAGAGCCCACCTAAAGGGGATCCAGCCTGCTGTCTCCTACAAGGGGATCCATTGAAGAGGGTCTATCTGAGATGGAGGTCCATTAAAGGGGGATAGAACAAGAGGTATCCATCCACTGGGTCCATCTAAGAAGTACAAATCAATAGAGGTGTATCGGGGGGCCCACCCCATGTCCACAAAAGGAACATGTCAAAGGGGGCACATCCAAGAGGTCCATACCAGATGTGCACGTCCAAGGCAGACTCATCAAAAGGTACCTGTCCAAAGGGGTCCGCCCAAGGGGTACATCTGAGTGGATCCATCTAGTGAGATATCAGGTACAGGTATCTGAGGTGGGTGTCTGGGCAGGTGCCAGGAGACCTCACTCCTGCCTGGAGCTGTCATTAGCCTTCCTCCCTTTGCCCCACAGATCGGCTGCCAACGGGCCAACGGGACACTGCACCACGGGACCTGCTGGCTGTGCGGTTGCACCTGGACAACGGCACAGCACTGCCCACTGCTGCGGTCCGGCTCCGCTGGCGGGTCGGTGTGGTGCCGGAATGCCCCCAGTGGAGGGTGTGGGATGGGACATGGGGATGAAGCTGGAGACACATCCCTGTGTCCCACCATGACTCGGAACCCTTCCAATCCCCTTCAGATGCTGATGCCAGTGCCGGTGCCAGTGGGCTACATGGTACTGTACCGCAGCCTGCTCCCGGCCACCACCCCTTGGGTCCAACACGACGCCGGCAGGGAGCTCAGCACCATCATCCCCGCGCTCCGCAGGGGCTACAAGTATGAGTTCAAGGTCCGACCCTACACTGGAGGGACCCAGGGCTCGGACAGCAACAGCAGGCACCTCTGGATACCTGAGGAAGGTGAGCTGTATGTCCCCAGGGATGCCTGGGT
Source organism: Cephalopterus ornatus (assembly GCA_013396775.1). Lineage (NCBI taxonomy): Eukaryota > Metazoa > Chordata > Aves > Passeriformes > Cotingidae > Cephalopterus > Cephalopterus ornatus. The sequence continues at coordinate 547,017 of VZRE01004991.1, forward strand.
GGAGGATATGGAGGTTGGTTGGGGGTCCCAGGGGTCTCAGCAACCCTGTCCTGGCAGTGCCCAGTGCAGCACCCCAGCACGTCACCGTGGGCCAGGCTGAGATGGGGAACGGCACCGTGGTCGTGAGCTGGGAGCCACCTCCTCCTGAGGCCCACAATGGCATCATCCAGGGCTACCAGGTTTGGGGTGACAGGGTGAGGGGGCAGGGCTGGGGGGCTTCTGACCCAGGAGGGTCCATCCAAGGGGATCCATCCAGGGGGGCCATCCATGAGGGATCTCAACATGGGGGTTCATCCAAAGGGACTAACCCAGATGGAGGTCCATCCCAGGGCATCTGTCTAGTGCCATTCATCCAAGGAAGCTCATTCAAAGGCATCCTGCCTGGGGGAGTCATCCAAGGGGGTCCACCCAAGGGGCATCCATCAATGGGGGTCCATCTAAGGGGCATTTACCCAAGGGGATCCATCCTAGTGGCATGCAAGGGAGCCCATCCAAAGGGGTCCATCCAAGGGGGATCCATCAAGGAGACTCATTCAGGGGGCCCATCCAAGTGAGTCCATTCAAAGGGAGTCCATCAATGGGGGTCCATCAAGGGACGTTCATCTGAGAGGGTCCATCCAAAGTGGTCCATCCAAGGGGATCCATGCACAGGGGGATCCATTAAAGGGGGTCCATCAAGGGTAATCATCTAAAGGGACCCATCCTCTTGGTGCCTGCCAGGTCTGGTCAGTGGGCGAGGGCTGGCAGCACCCCACCAACAGGACAGTGGATGGAGGCACCCGCCGCCTGGAAACCCTACTCCCACACCCCAGTGTCGAATTCTGTGTCCAGGTGGCAGCTTTCAATGGTGCAGGGCTGGGGGTCCCCAGCAACACCACCTGCAGTGTCCTGGGTAGGGGATGGGGAGCAAGGTGGGGAGGGGGTGGGGGTCACCTTTGTGACACGAGGTGACACCGGTGGGACCCTTGTAGGACTGACAGCGGGGAGCAGCGGGGTGGTCCAGGCACTGCGGCAGCCTGCTGTCATCGCAGCCGCCGGCTCCATGCTCTGGTTGGCCTTACTCGCCCTCCTCCTCCTCCTCTGCCAGCGCCGTGCCAGCCAGGATGCCGCAGCTCGCCGCAGGTGAGAGGCCGCGGGTGGGGGATGCAGGGGATCCCTGGCGTGGTGGGGATGGGATGCCCTGACAGCATGCCTTGCCCTGCAGGCTGGTGGCCGGTGACTCGCCGTGGCTCGGTGGCCCCTGGAAACCCAGCTGTGCCCCCCGAAACCTGAGTAGCAGCAGCAGCCTCAGCAGCCGACTGCTGGGCAGTGACGGCAGGGACCCCCAAACCTCCAGTGAGCCCTGTGGGAGCTGGGACCCCCACCCCTGCAGTGATCCCTAGGGCTGGGACCCCCACATAGTGCCATAGAGACCCCACTCTCTGCCATGCAACCCCCACATAGGGTATTCTGGGCTCCCCACCTGGTACCATGGGACCCCCACCCATCCCAATAGGCCTCCCACGTGATGCCATTGGATCCCCACCTAGTTCCATGGGACCCCTGACCTGCTGCCATGGGAACCCCCACCCAGGCCTAGGACCCTCACGGAGTGCTATGGGACCAACAAAGTGTGCCCAAGACCCCAACCCTCTGCCTGGGACCCCAGTGCCATGGGACCCCCACCTAGGTGGTCCCCACTGCCTGTCTGCAGGCAGCAAGGGCTTGAGGACACACAGATCCAAGGACAGAGGGGACAAGGGGCACATAGCTCAGCACCCATGACCTCTCTTACCCTCCCAGCCCTCTCCCTGGAGCCACCGAGCCTTGGCCCCCCGACTCCCCCCAACCACAGCAGCCTCTGTGGGGGGCACCCGCCACCCCTCGGGGACACGGGGTGCTGCAGTGGGGGGCACCCTGGGGTGCGCACCTCACCCAGCACCCCGAACCCAGCGCCCTGGGAGCACATTCGCAAGAGAGGTGGGTATGGGGGACACGCGGGGGGGGCACAGGGGGCATCGGGGAGCTGGCCCAAGGCTCAGTGCCCCACATCCCCCACACAGAGCTGCATCAAGTGCACAGCACCCCAGTGCTCACGGCTGGCCCCAGCCACGTCCCTGTCACTGGAAGCGGAGGTGAGTGGGGGACAGATTTTGGGCCGGCAGCCAGGTGGCCTCAGCGAAGGGGACACAAGGGTGACACCGCTGCTGCCATGATAGATGGAGGGGACGGGCGGCTGCCGGTCTTCAGCTCCCCAAAACCACGTCGGGGCAGTGCTTCGCTGGCCTCTGGTGTCACTGAGTCACCAGTGACACCCCCGAGACCACCCCATGCCCGGCACCCACCAGTGACACGGTGAGTCTGGGTGTCCCCATCCAGATGCGTGCCCTGCACCCAAACCCGGTGCTGCAAAACCCAACGTGTTGCTTGCACTTGCAGGTCCCCAGGCGCCATGTGCCCCAGGGACACATCCCCGATCACCAGGCACCCCAAGGACATGTCCCCGGACATTGGGATCCCCAGGGACACACCTCCACTCACCCAACCCCCCAGGAACACATCCCTGACCACTGAGAGCCCCAGGGATGTGTCACTGGCCACAAGGCACCCCAGAGACATGTCCCCGGTCACTGAGCACCCCAAGGACATGCTGCTGGCTAGCAGGCACCCCAAGGATGCGTCCCCAGTCCCCAGGAATCCCAGAGACATGTCACCAGCCACCAGACACCACAAGGACCCATCACCAGCCACCAAGCATCAGAGGGACACAGTCTTGGTCACCAGGTGCCCCAGGGACCCATTACCAGGGACCAGGAGCCAGAGGGACATGTCCCCATCCACTAGGCACCCAAAGGACATGTCCCCAGCCAGCCAGCACCCCAGGGACATGTCCCCAGGCATGAGGCTGCCCCAGGAGATGTCACCAGGCAGTAGGCTCCCCAAGGAGATGTCCCCAGCTACCAGGCACTGCAGGGACAAGTTCCTGGCCACTAGGTATGCCAAGGACATGTCCCCAGCCAACAGGCACCCCAGGGACCCATCACTGGTGACCAGGCACCCAAGTGACATGTTCCTGTCCAGCAGGTGCCCTGAGAACACGTCACCAGCCATGAGACATCCCAAGGACAGATCGCCAGCCACTGGGCACCTCACAGACACATCCCCACTCACCAGGCACCCTGAGGAGATGTCACCAGTCCCTGAGTACTGCAGGGACAAGTTCTTGGGCACCAGGTACTCCAAGGGCATGTCTTCATCTGCCAGGCACCCCAGGGACTCATCACTGGTGACAAGGGAGGTCCCTTCATGATATTTCTGGTCACCAGGTACCCTGAGGACATGTCACCAGCCATGAGGCATCCAAAGGACACATCCACAACCATTGGGCACATAAGGGACACATCCCCAGTCACCAGGCATCCCGCAGAGGTGTCCCCAGTGACTGGTCGCCGGAGGGACATGTTCTTGGGCACCAGGTACCCCAAGGACATGTCCCCAGCCACTAGCCACACCAGGGACACCTCACTGGAGACCAGGCACCCAAGGGACATGTTCCTGGCTACCAGGTATCCCAGGGACATGTCCCCAGACACCAGGCACCCAAGGGATAGGTCCCCAGTCACCGGGCGCCTCTCGCCAACATTCAGCGACGGGGTCCTCACGCAACAGCAGGTGGCTGAGGACCTGGAGATGGACCAGGACACCACCTGCCTCAGGTATTCCCCATCCCCGTGGGACACTCCCAAGATGGCAGCGCCCCCCGGTGCCATCAGTGTCTCCACCATGTCCTCCACAGACCCCCGGCACCAACCACGCCACAGTCCTTCTCACCACTGCACACCTACGGCTACATCTACGGGCCACCAGCCTCCGAGCTGGGAGAGGAGGAGGAGGAGGGGGAGGAGGAGGAGGAAGAAGAGGAGGAGGAAGACCGGACGGCAACAAGGGGCTCGCCAGGGGGGTCTCTGCTGAATGGCTGGGGGTCTGTCTCGGAGGACAACTTTGCCAGCGCCCGCTGCAGCCTGGTGAGCTCCTGCGATGGCTCCTTCCTCCTGGATGCCAGCTTCGCCCGCGCGCTGGCCGTGGCTGTTGATGGCCTCTGCTACAGCCTTGAAGACACTGATGGGGCTTATAGGGGTGAGTGAAGGGTCCCTGACCTCTTTGACCCCGAGGATCGTCGCCTCCCTGGGGAAGGTGTCTCTGTCATGGCACCGTGGTGATGTCACCATCTCCTGCAGGTCCCTCACGGCCACCGTCACCCTTGGAGCGGGTCTTCTCACCCGGGGTCCCAACCACCACCTGGGACTGGGGGACAGCGCTGGGGGTCCCACAGAGACTCGGGGCAGAGGTAGCTCTGGGCATCACACAGAATGGTGAGTGGCGCCCTGATGCTGATGGGCACTGGGGGTGGAAGGAAGTGCCATCTGTTGCAGGATGCTGGAAAATGTCCCCTTTTCTTTCCAGGTGGCCAGGGGTCAGGGAGTGGAAGTCCCTGGGCCAGGGCAGGTGGTGAGCTGGAGACAGGAGGAACAGGAGCGTGGAGCTCCCCAGGGTGCAGAACGCAGCAAGGCCAAAGTCCCCTGGGCTCAGCTAAAATCCAGTTTTATTAGGCAGTTCCCCAAAAAGGGGCACTTTACTAGTAAGAGCCACTCACAAAGGGTGGGTGGCACCAAGGTGGGTGGGTGTCCCTGCTTCTTCAGTGTCCTTGCCCTTCCCAAGTGTTCCATCCTTTTGCAGTGTCCCCATCGCTCCTCAGCGTCCCCATATTTTCTCAAATTCCTCATTCCTTCCCAGCATCCTCATCCTCCCCAAGACTCCACATTCCCTCTAAGTTTCCTCATTCCTCCCCAGTGTCCTCATCCCTCCCCAGTGCCCTCATCCCTCCCCAGTGCCCTCCTCCTTCCCCAACATCCTCATCGCCCTCAACTATCCTTGTCCAGCCCAAGCACTATTGCCTACGCCAAGTGTCCTTATCCTTCCCCAGGGTTGTCCCTCTGACCATCCCCAGGCCTGCTGACCATTCCCATTTCTCCCAACTGTCCTCGTCCTTTCTGATAGCTCACGTCCTTCCTCAGCATCCTTGTCCCACCACAACCATCCTTGTCACTCCCAAGTATCCTCATCCTTCCCAAGCCACCTGTGCCTCCTCTGAGTGTCTTTGTCTCTCCTAATCATCCTCATTCCCAGGGTTCTCAGCCCTCCTGAGTGTCCTCATTCTTCTCTAATTATTTTTGCCCCACACACCACGTGTCTTTGTCCCTTCCCACTGTCCTCATTCCCCTGCAATTATTCTCCTCACCTCTTACTACTGTCCTTGTCCTTCCCAAGCAACCTTGTCCTTTACCTGTGTCCTCTTGCCCCCAGGCATCCTTCCTTGTCCCCCTGTCTTCTTTGTCACTCACCAGCACCCTAAACCATCTTCAGTGTTCTTGTTCCTCCCTTGTAATCTCGTCCCAACTGTCCTCCATTTCAATCATCCTCATCCCTCACAGCTATCCTTGTCCTTTCCTTCTTTGTTCCTCTGAACTGTCCTTGTCCCCAGGATCCTTGCTCTACTTAAGCATCATCCTTATCCCTCTCCAGCATCCTCATCCCTCTCTGAGCAACTGCCTCTGCCCCCAGGCTCCTTCTCCTTCCCTGAGTATCTTCCTTGTCCCTCCCGAGCATCCTCATCCCTTCCCAGGGTCCTCATTCCTCATAACTGTCCTTGGTCTCCCCAAGCATCCTCATCCTCTGAATTGTATCCTTACGCTTCCCTATCGTCCTTGTCCCCAGGGTCCTCATCCCTCCCCAAGTATCCTCCTCCCTCCCTGAGCATCCTTGTCCCTCCCCAGGGTCCTCGTCCCTCGTGATTATCCTTGTCCCACCCCGAGCAGCCCTGTTCCCCCTCACTCTGACGCCCACCGGCCGCCGGCTCTGCGCAACCCTATTTACACGGCGCCACCCAGAAATTAAAGAACATCCCTCCTGCCCCCTGTGTCCCCAACCCTGTCACCGGCTTGCCCTCCACTTTATCGCTTCTCCTGCGACGGGCAGGGCAATGTGGCCCCCGGGCGGCGGCGATGGCCGGTCCCTTCGCCGCGGTCCGCCGGGATCCGGCTGCGGCCCGAGCCGTGGTCGCGGGAGCTGGCGGAGCCGCGGGACGAGACGCTGCCTGTGGTGGAGCAGCTGCCAGACACCTGCCCGCGGGGCAGGCAGGAGGGCTTGCTGTAGGAGACGAGCTCGTCTGCAGAGGAGGGGACAAGGTTGGGCTTCGGCAGTGACACCTTCAGCCCCTTTGTGACACAGCCGGTGGCCCTGGCTTACCGCCGCGGGGCGGGCGATGGGGGACCCTGCGCTCGGCCGCGCTGGGCTCCCGCTCCGGAGAGGGGCCGGGGGTCTCTCCCGGCGGCGGCAGCGGCGGCGGCGGCAGGTCTGCGGTGGAGAGAGAGAGTGCTTAGTCCTCCTGGACTCACCTGGAGCCCCTATTTTTTCCCCCCCACTCACCTCCCGTCGGCTTTTCCCGGCAGTAGCGGCTGCATTTAGGCTTCAGGCGACTTTTAGGGGCCGCCCCACGGTGTTTCCCTGGTGGGGGATGGCAGTGTCAGCCTCCCCACATAGCCAGTGCGGTGCCCACCAACCCAAACCGGCCCCCCAGGGCTCACCTGTGCCAGGAGGGCAGCGGGCTCGGGGTGGGTGGCCCTTGCTGGCATCCGGAGTCACTGGGGGACTGGGTGCCTGTGGGGGGGTGCTGGCACTGTGGGGGGGTCTCCTGGCAAAGATGAGGGTGGGATGAAGCCAGGGTGGGGGAAGTGGAATGGAGGGCTCAGTGGCCACCACAGTGCTGGCTGGCACAATCCCTCCAGAGCTGTGCTGGAGCCAGGGGAAGGCATGGGGCATTGGCACAGCTGGATGGCACTGGTGTGGGTGGGCTGAAGCACCACAGCTGGATGACAGTTCCACATCTGGATCACAGTCACACAGCTGAGCTGGTAAAGGGCATGACAACATGGCTGGATTGTGATGGGACATCCAGACCTCAATGGGACACCTGGACCTCAGATGGCACATCAGGATTTCAATGGCATGGCTGGACCATGACAGCACAGCAGGGCCAAATGGTGACAAAATGGATGGATTGTGATGGAACATCTGGACCCCAGTGGGACATCTGGACCCCTATGAAACATCTAGACCCCAATGAGACAATTGGACAGGGCTGGATAGTGACAACCTATCTGAATCACAATGGAACACCCAGACCATGGTGGGACACCTGGACCTCAGTGGGACATCCAAACCCCAATGGCACGGCCATACCAAGCGAGGCCCGTCTCCTACCGGGGCAGGCGGGAGCTGTCGAAGTCATGGAGGCGGGGAATGTCCTCGGTGGCGCGGGGCGATGGCGTCAGCGTGGTGGTGGACCGGCAGCCCGAGGAGGTGGTGGGCGAGGACGCGGCAGTGGCACAGGGGATGTCCTCACTGGGGTACCACACCTCCATCCCCAGTCTGCAGGGCAGAGACCACAGGGTGCGTGCTGGGGGCAGCAGGCCCCTGCCCCTCCAAGCCTCCACACTCACCCTCTCGCTGCCTCTTCCTCTTCATCCTCCTCATCCTCCTTCTCCTGCGTGCACTGGCTAAGCTCGCTGGCCGAGGGTGGAGGGGGCAGCAGCTCCGTCCAACTCACCACTGGCAGCTTCACCGCTTGCCCCAGCTTTGCTTTGGCCCCTGCGGCAAGGAGGGATGCTGGGGCGGCTGTGGGGAGGGGACTGCACCACGGGCTCCCCCGTGTCCCCCCCACCCATTCCACCACCCTACCGTGCTCAGCCCATCCTCGGGGTGCCTGGGAGGCTGCAGCATCCATCGTCTGAGGACCCACCCCGGGATAGGGGGTCCCATACTGCGAGAAGGGACGGGGAAAGGTGCAGATCTCCTCACTGTCCACCTCGATGGTGCTGTAAACCGGCCCCTCGCCGGCCCCCGCCCCAAACTGCTCCGTCTGGGCGATGTAACGGGTGATGCCGGCGTCTGCAGAGGGCGGCTGGCACCATCAGGGCTGACTATGTCCCCCCCAGCCAGAGCCATCCACCCGTCCCCGTGCTGACCCCTCACCGTTGTAGTATCTCTCAGCGCTGCCTAAGCAACTGGCAGCGCTGGCTGTGCCGCCACCGTGCCACGCGTCCGCCAGCCACGGGTAACCACTGCCGGCGGCTGCCCTGCAAGGAGACGGAGTGAAGGGATGCTGGTGGTCAGAGCTGGGGCTCCTGGGGAGGGCGAGGAATTCCCAGGGGCTTACCTGGGGCTGCCGCGCGCTGGAGCCGGGAAGGCGACTGAGGAAAGAGAGGGGGGTGAGGGCGGCGAGAGGCCGCGCAGGGACCCCGCGCCACCTATGGGCTTACCGGCGGGTGTGTAGGCAAAGGACGCTGTAAAGAGAGGGGAAGTAGGTGGCTGGTGGGTGATCGGTGAGGGGTGGGGGGTCCCAGGGGTAGCACCCCCCTGTACCGGTGAAGTGGCTGAGCTCCTTCTTCCTCCGGCGGCGGCTGTAGAGCCAAGCGGCGAAGGCGGCGAGAACGACCCAGCAAGCGCTGCCGACGCCGGCGATGAAGGCTGGCTGCCTGGCCACCTCAGCCAAACGCTCGGCCATGCTGCTCCCGCCTGCTGGCCCCGCATCCCGCTCCACCAAGGGGGCTGCGAGTGACATGGGGAAGGGGGACACACCGGTGGGATGCCGAGGAGCCATCCGCAGCACTGCACTGGGTGACCCCCGCCGCTCCCCACCCGCAGGTGTGGCGGTGACAAGAGACTCACCGATGCGGATGGGGACAGGGGCGCTGCGGGCGCCCACACCGGCGCCAGTGGCGGCGGCAACTTCGGCGTGGTAAGGGACCCCGGGGACCAGTCCCCGCAGCACTGTCGCCAGCACCGTCCCCTCCACGCTCTGGTTGATGTGGAAGCGACTCTCGTTGCCCAGGCACCAAATCTGGGAGCGGGGGGGAAAAGATGAGGTACACCATGACGTGGTGTCATGGGTGGACAGAGGGGACCTGCTACGTCCCTGCTGCTGTCCACCCTTACCCGGTAATCCCGGATGACGCCGTTCTGCTCGGCCAGTGGTGGTGGCTGCCACGAGATGCGGACACTGGTGCCATTCCCAGCCACACTGACAGCTCGCGGGGGGGCGCTGGGGGCTGCCGGTGGGGGACACGTGGGGGGTCACCTCCAGGTTGTCCCCTGGGGACCCCCACCTCCCCCTCCACTCCTACACTCACCTGCCTCTGGGGTGCGCAGGGCGCGCACGGCGCTGTCTGGACCATGGAGCTGACGGAAATAAGGTCGGACCTTGACCTCGTAGTCCTGGCCCCGGCGCAGTTCGGTGAGCAGGGCCCCCCGCTCCTCCGGCGCCTGCACCGCCCGCGCCTCCTCCCAGCGCCCACCACGCCGCCGGTACAGCACGCGGTAACCCTGAAGGAAAGGCGCTAGGCGCTCCACCTGCGGACCCAAGGGGAGGGTGGGATGGGGGGATGCTCGGCACTGGGAGCCCTGTCCTGGCAGCGGGGTGCGGCACTCACGGTCCAGGAGAGGCGGACGGCGCCCAGCGGCAGCACCACGGGCTCCTGCAGGTGCACGGCCACTTGGGCCAGCTCCCGCTGCACCTGCTCAGGGTCCAGAGCTTGCTGCGTGGGGCTGGCATCTGCTGGAAGCATGAGAGAATGGAAGGTCCATGGGCATCCCCACCGGTGTCACCAAGTGGAGAGGCCATGGTGGCACCACGTTCCCATGGTGGGTACATGGGAAGCTCCACTGGCACCATTGGGTAAGGATGGACCCAAAGGTTTTGGGTGCACGGGCACCTCTGTTGGTGTCACCCAAGGGGAGGTGGATGGTGGGTTCACAGACACTACACCGATGTCACCGCTGGCTCTCACCTTGGGTGCATACAGGCTCGGAGACGCCGCTGGGGTCACTGAGCCCGTAGGCGTTGACCGCCCGCACCAGGAACAGGTAGACAGTGTCAGGGATGAGGCCACTCACTGTGTGGGTCTCACCCTCCACATTGGCTGCCACCGTCCGCCATGGGCCACCTGCCGCCTGGCTGCCAAGGGACAGGGGTGACCCATGATGGGGTGGTACTGGGCCACCACATCATCCTTGCAGCCAGAGAAGATGCTTGAGTGATACCTGAAAGCCTCCACTATGTAAGAGGTGACATGGGTGGCATCGCTGTCCTTGTTCGCTTTCCAGCTCAGGGTGACACTGCTTTTGGTGACGTTGGTGACCACAGGGGTGGAGGGTGGCCCAGGGAGGGCTCCGGGCACAGGGGAAGGTGGGGAGAGGTCAGATTCATCACCTGCAGGGAGATGCGTGGAGGACTGGGATTGCTTTGTCCCCAGTGCCATAGTATCCCCAGTGCAGTGGCACCCTGTGACCCACCTTGCACCTCCAGGGAGCTGCCCCAGCGTGTCTCGCCCGCTGGGCTGGTGGCTACACACTCATAGAGCCCGGAGTCTCTCACCTGTGGGGGGGAAGAGCTCCTGCCCCATCACCCTGAGCACCCATCACCTCGGCACGCCCCCCCCTGGGCACCCACCACCCTTTGTACCCATCAAACTGAGCACCCACCTCCCTTTGCTCACGCTCCCCCTTTCACCCACCTCTCTTTGTACCCACCTCTCTTTGTACCCACCACCCTTTGTACCCATCACCCTGAGCCTCAGCACTGCTTGTATCCACCACCCTGAACACCCACCTCCCTTTGCACCACCCTCCCCCGCACCCACTGCTCCCCTCCCGTCCCTGCAATACCCCCATGGGTGCCCCTGCCGGGGCCGGCTCACCCGGAGGCCGGTGATCTGCAGGGTGCCATTCTCCAGCAGGCTGGCACGGGGCTGGGCACCCACCAGGGCACTGCCGTCCTTCAGCCACCCCACACTGCCCGAGGGGTCAGCACCCCCCACCCCACAAGGCAGCCGTGCTGTGGCCCCCACCGGCAGCACCGTCCGATTAGCGGGAACAGGGCTGACCACCGGTGGG
>VZRE01004991.1:558410-572256 GCA_013396775.1 Cephalopterus ornatus
GAATGAGGATTGGTATCGGGGTGAAATGGGGTCAGGGATGGGATAGGGACTGGGATGGGATGCTGATGGGTGATGGGGACGAGGATGGGAACTGGGATGAGGATGAGATGGGATGAGATTGGGACAGGGATAAGATGCTGATGGGCTGGGAATGGGATTGGAATGGTGATGATAATGGGATGAGGTGGAATGGAAATGGAATGGGGACAGTGCAGGGATGGTGTGGGGATTGGGATAAGGACAGGGCTGTGGCTGGGTTGGGGTCAAGGATGGGGGCAGGGATGTGGACAGAGATGGCACAGACCTGGCTCCCCTCCTTCTGCCAGAAGACGGCGGGTGGTGGGTTGCCCTTGCTCTGGCACTGGAAGGTCACGCTCTGGCCAGGGGTGACAGCCTGGTCACGGGGCCCAGTGACGAGCTGGGGAGGCACTGCCACAGTGTGGGGAGAGACAAGGGCTTGCCCAGGCACTCCACCAGCACCCAAGGGTGCTCCCCAGGGCCCCCCTTACCGTGCACAGTGAGGGTGCCGGATGCCTCCGACCTGCCCACGCTGTTATCAGCCACGCAGGTGTAGGTGCCCTCGTCCTCTGCTCGCAGCCGGTTGATCCGCAGGGTGTTGTCTGGCAGCACCTCCCACCTGGGGGAACCCCGTGGGGACATGGTGCCAGCAGAGTGCCGGGGCACCAGGACAGCGTGGGGTGCCATGGGGTTGGGATGCAGTGAGGATGAGGGATGTGATGGGGATGTGGGTACAACGGGCATCTGGGATGCAAGGAAAATGAGGGATGCACTGAGGATGTGCAATGTGGTGAGGATCTGGGATGTGATGGGGGTGTGGGATGCAATGGATAGGCGGATGCAATGGAGATGCAGGATGCAATGAGGACTTGAGGTGCAAATAGGGATGCAGGATGTGCTGAGGATGGAGGGTGCACCAGGGATACAAGATGTGATGGGGATACTTGATGTCATGGGGATGCCAGGCTGGCACACAGTAATGCCACCCAGCTGCACCGCAGAGCCCTGCACCGATGGCCCTGGTGCCCTCCAGCAGCCCCCTTGCCCCCCGCTCACCTTCCCAGTGGCATCTCGCCCTCCTCCTTGTGCCACCTCGCTGCTGGCTGGGGATCCCCCACCACCTCACAGGCGAACTCTGCTGTCCCCTCCACCAGCACTGCCTGGTTCAGGGGCCTCTTGCCGAATGCCGGGCGCTCTGTAGGGTGGCCGTCAGTCTCGCCGGGATGGCACCCACCCCTCAACACCCTAAACGTTACACCCCACGCACCAAAGACCACCAGCTCGGCCGGGTCGCTGTCCCTCTCGCCCACCACGTTGGTGGCCACGCAGACATAGACACCGGCATCGCTCTTGCGGGTACTGGCCACCATCAGCTTCCCTCCACGGATCTTGGGGAAGCACATCACATCCCCCATTCCCATCAAATCCAGCATCCTCATTGCATCCTGTATCTCCACTGTACCTCATATCCCCACTGCATCCCAAATCCTTATTGCACCTCTCGTCCTGACTGCATCCTGTATCTCCATCACATCCCGCGTCCTCACTGTATCTCACATTCCCGTTGCACTTATACCCTCATCACATCCCATATCTCCATTGCATCCCAAATCTCTGATGCATCCCACATCCCTATCCCCACATCCCCATCTCATCCTGTATCCCAGTCACCTCCCACATCCTCATTGCATCCGAACACTCTGCTGCATCCCACATCCCCATTGCATCCCCAATTGTATCCCACATCCTCACTGCATCACACCCTCATCACGTCATACATTCCTATTACATCCTCATTGCATCCCACATCCCCATCACGCCCTGTATCTCCACTGAATCACAGATCTCTGTTGCATCCCCCATCCCCATCACAGCCCACTTCTCCATCACATCCCCATCACATTCTGTATCCTCACTGCACCCACATTCCCACCGCAACCCACATCCCCATCACATCCCCAATCCCCTTCACATCCCCATCGCATCAGGCACCCCTATCACATTCCACACGCTCATGGCATCCTTAATCTCCGTTTGCATCCTGCATCCCCATCAAATCCCGCATTCCACATCCCCACCCTGTATCCCTCTCACATCCCACACTCCTACTGCATCCTGTATCCCTACCTTATCCCACACCCCCATTGCAACACCCTGGCCCCGGTTTCGTGCCCCCCCCTGCCCCGTCCCTCACCGTCAGATGCTCGTCCTTGTCGCTGAGCCGGACTCCGTTCTTCTTCCAGGAGACGCTGGGCTCGGGATGGCCGCGGGGCGGGACACACTCCAGCACGGCCGGTTCTCCCGCCGCCACCACCACATCCCCGGGGGGCTGCCGGAAATCGTCCCGCAGCACTGGGGGCACACACCAGCCCGGCCTCAGTTCCCTACAGCCCTGAGACTAGCGCCCGGGACATCGTCTGCATCGGCTTTAGTTGATTTTAATTTATCTTCATTGATTTTTACTTGATTTTCAAATATTTGATTTTCATTTGGTTTTATTTTGTCGCAATTATTTTTGTTTATTCTCATTTTCATTTATTTCCAAGTATTTTCACCCATTTTAATTTCTTTTATGTTGTTTTCATATATTTTCACTTATTTTTATTTTCGCTTTTCTGAAGTCTTTACTTCTTTTCATTTATTTCCAATTATTTTCATGTTTTCATTATTTTTATTTTTCTTCACTTATTTTTTTTTCATTTATTTTCACTTCTTGTCACTTCATGTCTTTTCCCCCCACGTTTTAATTTCTTTTCTACTTTTTTTATTCATTTTCACTTACTTTCACTTTACGCTTTCCATCTACTTTCACTCATTTCCTCTTTCTTTTTCATTTCTTTCCCCTCGGTTTCATTCATTTGCGATATTTTTCACTTCTTTTGAATTCAGTGACATTTCTTTTCCATTTTTTTTCACTTATTTTATTTATTTCCAAACACTTAATTTTCCCTCCTTTTNACTTCTTTTGAACTCAGTGACATTTCTTTTCCATTTTTTTCACTTATTTTATTTATTTCCAAACACTTAATTTTCCCTCCTTTTCATTCATTTTGAATGATTTTATCTCTTTCCCCCTCTTTTCCCTTGGCAGCGCCAAGGCCCAGGGATGTGAGAGCCCCTCGCCCCACAGCCACCGGAGCGGGTTGGGCTCAGCGGTGGCACCAGACCCCTAAACCCCCACCCAAATCACCCCCCAGCCCCTCTCCTTCTCCCCAGGACTCACCGGCCACCTCGAGGGAAGCGTTCCGGCTGGTGGCCTCCCCCAGGTAATTCCTGGCCACGCAGACATAAACCCCCTCGTCGGGCTTCCCCCGCCGCCCGTGCAGGATGCGGAGGAAGAAGAGGGAGCCGCCGGGCAGGAGGGTGCGGTGGGAGCGGGGATCCTCCCGGTCCGTCTCCACTCGCTCCCCGTCTTTGTACCACTCCACGGCCGGGGCCGGGCGCCCCTCGGCCTTGCAGCTCAGCGTGGCCGGTTCCCCCTTGGAGACCAGGAGATCCGTGGGGTGCTCCACGATGCGGGGGGCCGTGTCCTCCAGCTGAGAGTGGGACTCTGCAGGAAAAATTAGGGCCGTGGGGAGGTGGGGCTTGGGGGGGCTGAGCATCCTCCGTTGGCTTGTGCGGCGCTTTCCCGGCTCCAGCCCCTGCTTTGCTTGGAGCGCAGGAGGTGAGATGAAGTGTGGCGAGGTCTCAGCCCCGTGTATCCCCCTCTGCCTCACCCCAGGGTGAGTGCCAGTGGGGAGGGAGCAGGCTCAGACAGGGACAGTGGGACAAAGCCGCTCCACTCCCAGTAATGCCCCTTTTCCACGCAGTTTCCAACTGCGCATCCCTGTGGAAATGGAGCTGGGGCTAAATTCTCCCCAAACGGGGATTTTTCCATCATCTGCCAGTGCTGATTTTCCATAGCAGAGCCAGTAACTCCGGGCTGCAGGAAACGCTTAAATTTAAGTTTAAAAAAGCCCCCTATTGGGTCTGTGGGGCCGTTGCAGGAATATTCCTCCCCGGGGCATGAGATTAATGGATGCTCATTAATGCTGACATAATTAATGCTCGTTAATGCTGGGGCTGACTGGACTGAACCCCGCGTGTCCCCAGTGCTACGCGGGCTGGCTCGGCAGGTCGGTCCCCAAGTGTCACTGTGTGCACAGGCACACGCCACTGCACGCACATACGTGCTCACACACGCCTGCACACACGTGTGCGTTCACGCAGGGGCGTGTGCACGCCCTCACACGTGCAGGTGCATTCCCGTGTGTGTGCGCATTCATGAAGGGATGTGTGTGCACTTGCAGGTGCATTCATGCAGGGGAGTGTGTGTCCTTACACACGCACACGCGTGTGCAGGCATGCAGAGGCACACGCACACATATGTATGCACATACTTCTGCACACATGCAGAATACAGGCGTATGCACATACATGCACACTGCACGTACATGCATATGCATGCGCACTGCACATGCATGCACACACATGCACACTGGACATGCATACACACACATTCCCACACATCCACACTGCACATACGTGCACATGCGTGCACACTGCCCATACACGCACACACATGCACACTGTGCATACAAGCACATGCATGCACACACATGCAACATACATGCACACGCATGCACACACATTCGCACTCATGCACATACATGAACGCGTGTGTCTCCTTTCCCCTGCTCCTGCCCCAAGGGTCCTGTGGTGGGATGTGAAGGGGGGGCTGCAATTTGGGGAGCCCGCGGGGTTGCCATGGGGATGGGATGCGGCTGCCATGGGGGCGGGAGGGATGCTGCAGGGTACCGGGCACCCCCGGGGGGCACAGCAGGGACTGAGGGGGCCGCAGCTGGGCCCGGTGGCTAATTGGGATGAGCAGGGGGTCAGGCCAGGCCCCTTCCTGTGCCCAGCCAGCTGTGCGGGGGCAGGGGGTCCCGTGGGGTTTGGGGACACCCCCTCCCTCACCAGCCACCCAGGACCAGGTGGAGGAGGACGTTCAGATCAAAAAAGAGAGAAAAAGCCCAAAATGGGGTTAAAATTCAGACAGACACTCCCTCCCTCATCCCCCTCCACACCTGCTCTGTCCCAGCTAGAGGACACAGAGCTGGTTGGGGGACACTGGGGTGGTTTAGGAATGTAGAAATAGTCTGGGGACACAGTGCTGGTTTGGGGACATGGAGTCTCTCCCAACTCAGTGTCTGGAAGTTGGTTTGGGGAAACAGGGACAGTCTGGGGACATGGGACTGGTCCTGGTTCAGAGACTGGGGATGGGCGTGGGGACATAGGGGCTGTTTGGGTACACTGAGTCACCCCCACTTTGGGGTCTGGAGATTGGTCCGGGGACATAGGAACAATTTGAGAATGACATGTCTGTCCCAGCTCACAGTCTGGGGATTGATGTAGGAACACAGGGACAGTTTGGGAACGGGGACTGCTCCTGCATAAGGATTTGGGAACACAGGGCTAGTTTGGGGACATTGGGTCAGTCCTGACTTGGGGACAGCAGGCTGATCTCGGTTTGGGGTCATGGACGCTATCTGGGGACACAGCATCACTCCCGGGAGTTGGTCTGGGGACATGGAGCCAGTCCCGGAATGGGGACAGGGGGCTGGTGTGGGAAGACGGGGTCAGTCCTGGACTCGGGACACTGGGCAGGTCCCAGTTTGGGGACACCAGGTCCGTCCCGAAGTTGGGACATGGGGCAGGTCCCGGTCTGGGGACGCGGGGCCAGGTTGGGAGCCCAGTGTCGGCGCCGGTGGGGTCCTGGTTGGGGCGGGGGGGGCTGCCGGCTACTTCCAGCATCCTGTCCGGACCAGAAGTGGGAATCCCGGGACGCGGGGAGAGCGGGACCGGGGGCCGCGTACCATTACCGGGGACGAGATCGGGCAGGTGGAGCGCAGCGATGGAGCGGTTGATGCCGAGTAGGAGCGAGGAGGAGGAGTTGGAGCCTTCAGCCCCCAACGAGTCGGCGAACAGGTTCATCTGCAGCAGCGTCTTCAGCAGGTACCGCAGCATCCTGCCCCGGCTCGGCTCGGCTCGGCTCAGCAGCACACGACCCGGCACGGCTAAGACCGGCTCAGCTCAGGTCGGCTCAGCCCAGACTTTCTCAGCCTGGTCCGGTTCAGCTTATCTCGGCTCTGCTCGGCTGGGCTCGGCTCAGCTCAGCCCAGCCCGGCTCAGCCCAGCCCAGCCCAGCCCGGCTCGGCTCGGCTCGGCTCGGCTCAGCTCAGCTCACTTCGGCTCGGCTCAGCTCACTTCGGGTCGGCTCAGCCTGCGGCGCCGCCCCCCGGGTGGGGGGACGGGCCAGCGCTGTGCTGGGCGGGGGGAGATCGGGGTGTCCCTGTGTCCCCCCTCCTCCCTGAGAAGCGGGATGGGGACAGAAGGGGGAGTGTCCCGTGTGGGGTGGGGACTCCACGGCAGAGGGGAATCGGGGTGACTCTTGGGGGAGCAAAGGAAAAGGGGGGTCCTCGGATTGGAGGGAGGAGAAGGAGGAAGAGGGGCAGCAGCTCCCTGGTTTCACACCAGATCAGGTGACACCACACAGGGCTGCCGTCACCCTCCACCCGGGACCCCCCTCAGTGAACCCCAAACGGCAGCGTCCCCCCCCCACCCCACGGGGAACCGCGGCTGCTCGGGGGGGCCACGTACCCCAACACGGGGGGCGCTGGCAGGGGTGGGGACACTTCGGGGGTGCTGGGAGCACCAGTGGCCTTGAATTTGGGGGAAGGGAGGGAACACACAGGAATCGGCACATGGTGCCATTGAATCCGTAATTAGCAATTGGCCACTTAATTAATGCTCTGGGGCTGATGTGGGAAGCAAAGAGCCTCCTCCAGCGAGCCTCCTGTAGGAGGAGGGGGGGGTCCACTATAGGGGGGCTTGTTATTTAGGGGAGTTCTTTAATAGGAGGCTTTATTAGAGGGGGTCGTTAAGGGGGGGGTTGTTACAGTGGCACTTGGAATGGGACCAAGGTGGGGAAAAAGTGGGAGTCAGGAGTGTGGGGAACCCGAAGGGGCCTGGGGGAAAGAGAGGAGACCTGGAGGAGAAGGGGTGATGGGGAAAGATGGGAGACACACAGCTGGGTGTGCACATCTGGGACAGGGGGAGGGAGAAGGCACTTCAAATCTGAATGCACAGCAGCAGATGAAATGGGCCCAAGCACGTTACGCATCTGGGTGGGGGGAGGCAAATGTGCCCCAAAGGGGCTTCACATCTGGAGGACTCTTTTGGGACACAGCTGGGGAGAGGGGAGGCTTTTCCATGTACATCTGGGGCACCAAGGGTGTCTGTGATGTTCACCTCTGGGAGGGCTGGGTGGGTTGGGGGATGCACACGCATTTGGGCAAACAGCTGGAGGGGTCACAGCTGGGCACACAGCTGAAGTACCAGGGATGCTCAAGCACATCTGGAGAGACGGGTGGTTTCCATTTGTGCACATCTGGAGGCATAAGTAGGAGGTAGATGAGTGTACATCTGGAGAGCTTGCACAGGCTTGCTTCTCCTCACTCAGGTGCTGGGGCCTCAGACAGGCACACATCTGAACTTCTGTGCACATCTGGGACCATTCAGCCTCACCAGCACCCTCTGGGCTCTCCATATCCCATCGAATTTGTTGGATCCAAAGCTCCTATCTGGGTGTCTGGGGGGTGATGCATTATTCATCCATCCCTCTCAGAGCTGGGCATGGAGAAAGTAAATAAATATTAATTTAATAGGAGCACAAAGCTCTTCCGTTTCTCCTGCTGGGGATTCAGCAGCCCAGGGATTTCTCAGTAGGATCAAAAAAAAAAAAAAGGAAAAGAAAAAAAAAAAGGAGAAATAAATTATCCGTAGCATAACAGGTTTATCCAACTATTATCTGAACAATTCTCCGGGATGGGAATTGATGGCAACGCTGGAATATTAAAAGCTGCTCTGTTTCCCCACCTTCTCCTTTTGGAGAGCTGAGCCGAGGGATGGGACATCTTCGACACGGGACTACAGGGTGGAAAAGGATGTTGAATCCCCGGAGAGCTTTTGGGCCCCTTTTCATGGAGTGCTTGGAAAATGGGAGAGTTTTTAATGGGGATCCTGGAGGTTTTCGGAGTCCCAGGGATTAAAGCACCTCTGTATTAACCCCGCAATGAGTCCTGAGGCTGCATCGACGGGCTCCCGGGGGTGACACACTCGCATCCAATACCTCCTCTGAGACAGCTCGGGATGGGGAATGGAGACAAAGGAGCCGCCTCATCCCGATGGATAATCCCCCTCCGATTCATCCCCGCTAATCAGCTGGGCAAACAGCGAGCGCGGGGGCATTGCCTCCTTGTTAGCAGATTTATTCTCGCCGCCGCAGCGTTTAATTGCCGCTTGATTCGGCGATTAGCAATTGTTTGCCCAGGCTTTGCCCAAATCACACCCCCCACCCCCCAAAGTTTTTAGGTGGGGGGCAGGCTTCCTCCACACTTCGTTGTCCTCATTATTCCGCCTTATTTTTGCTGCTTCCTTACTGCTCCTGAATCTTCTCGAGCCTCGCTGGGCAGCATCGGGTGGGGAAACTGAGGCACAAAGACCGTAATGAGGAGAGACAAGATATTTGTCTGGGCAAATGAGTGGCTGAGCCCCCGCTTCCCGCTGCCCGGGGGGAATCCCTTACTGGCCCGTTATTAACATTTCCCCCGGGAGCTCCCACCCCGAGCTGGGCGCTTGGCCGGAAAACGCGGCTTTTTGAATATTTATAGAGGTTGTGGCGGCACATGGAGCGGGGGGGGCTGGGGGGGGAGTNNNNGTCTGCTGGGGGGTGGGGAGAAGCAATGCTGGGGACTGGGAGCAGCGGAGATGGAGGGGATGGAGCTGGAATCGTTTGGGGTGTTGTAGGGAATGATACTGGGATGCCGTAGGGGATGGCACTGGGATGATGATGTAAGGGAGTAAACTGGAATGCTTTACGGGGTGTCACTGGGATGTTTTAGGGGATGTCACCGGAATTCTTTAAGTGGATAATGCTGGTATGCCCTAAGGAATGACGCTGCGATGCCCTAAGGAATGATGCTGGGATGCCCTAAGGAATGATGCTGGGATGCTATAGGGAATGGCACCAGGATCCTTTAGGGGAGGATAGTGAGATGCTTTAAGGAATGATACTGGGATAGTGTAAGGAATGGCACTGTAATCCTTTAGGGGATGATGCTGGGATGCTTTAAGGAATGATGCTGGGATGCTGTAGGGGATGATACTGGAATGCAGTAGGGAATGGCACTTGGATCCTTTAGGAAATGATACTAGTATGGTGTAGATGATGACCCTGAAATGACCTAGGGGATGACACCAGGGTGCTGTAGGGAATGGCACTGGGATGCTGCAGGAATGATACTGGTATGGTGTAGTTAATGACACTGGGATGCATTAAGGGATGACATTGGGATGCTGTAGGGAATGACTCATGCTGTAGGGGATGATGCTGGCATGCTTTATAGGATGGTGCTGGGATGTTTTCAGGGAGCATACTGGAATGCTTTAGGAGGTGATGGTGGGATGAATTAAGGAGATATGCTGGGATATTTGAGTGGAGTGTATGAGGACATTTTAGGGGATGATGCTGTAGGGGAGCAAACTGAGTTGCTTTAGGGAATGTCACTGGGATGCTTTAGGGGATGAGTCTGGGATACATAAAGGGATGTCAGGATGTATTAGAGGATGATAGTGAGACACTACAGTGAAGCACAATGGGATATTGTAGGGAATGTCACTGGGATCCTTTATGGGAATGATCCTGAGAAGTTTTAGGGGAGTGCACTGGAATGCTTTAGAGGAAGACAGTGAGATGCTTTAGGGGACAATGCCAGGGTGTGCAAAGGAATAATGCTGTTTCAGAGGAACACACTGATTTAGGGAATGACCCTGGGAGGCTGTAGGGCATGATGTCAGGATGTTTTAGGGTACGATGCCAGGATTTTTTAGGGGATGATGCTGGGATGCTTTAGGAGAGCTTATTGGGATGCTTTAGGTGATGACACTGGGAAGACTTAGGGGAACGCACTGAGGTGCTTTAGGGGTTGATGCCAGGGTGTGCTAAGTGATAAAGCTGGGATGTTGCAGGGAAGCACTCTGGCATGCTTTAGGGGATGCTGCAGGGATGCTCTCGGTGAGCAGATTGAGATGCTATAGGGGATGACCTGGGAGGGCTCTGCGGGACGGTGTGAGGATGCCTCAGAGGATGGGTGTCAGGCTGTCTGTCCTCCACACCTGGCAGGCGCAGGAGGCCAGTGGGTCGAGGTCTCCTCGCGGGCATCCCAGCCCGCCTCATTACCGGCATCTTCGGGAAGCTGGAGCCCGTGTATTCTCGAGATGAGCGGCTTGGGGTATATTAACATCCCATTTCCACCTCTTTAATATAGAGTTTGTCGAGATCATTTATCAGCCGAGCCTCCCTTCAGGGCCAGGGGAAGACGGGCAGAGCTCGGCAGCTGGGTCACGGCGAGAGGCGAGGGATGCTCATCCCCGAAGGAAGCCGGCTCCGGGTTTAACAGGTAGTGGCTCATGTGCGAATCGCTAGTTTGGGACCGCCACATCATTGGGAAAGGCTCTATCAAAGCTGGGCTTAATTGGGTGGAAGGCTTGTTTGCATGGCCGCTAATGGGGGATCAGAGGGCCGGGGACCCAGCGCTGACGGCCTCACAAAGGCAAGCAATTACTTGCTTGTCTGCATTATGTATTAACCCATCTGGGGTCGGGATATTGGCTTTGAAAGGGAGACAAAGAGGGGGGCGTGCCGCTAGCCCCCGCGCCGAATCAGCCCGCCTGGGTCCCCTTTGTGCAGCGGGCAGGGCAGCTGGATCGGGATGCAGGCGCTCAGGATGCTGATGGGCAGCGGCGCACGGCAGCAGGGCGCTGCCTCGCTCGGCATCCCCGCGTCCTCCCGAATATATTGCATCGAGCGTCTTTTCTCGCCTTTCATCAGTTTCCTGCCCACGGCCACGTCTCAGGATAATTGCAGCTTTGGCTGTAATTAGCCACCGTCGCCATTAATAAGTTTATACCTCTTTTCAGCAGCGTATTTTGGCGGCAGGAGGTTAATTACGGGCAGGTCAGTAAATTGCAGAGCACACGGCTCTGGGTCTAACGACCCGTCCTCTCGGCTTTTTGGCGGAGTTTTAATTATCTCTATTGAATTGGAAGGTTGACTGGAACAAGGTGGTGGAGGAGTGTTGGGGACCAGGGGGGTGTTTCCCCACTGCTGCCCCAAGCTCCTTGTCCTGCCGTCCGCGCGTCCCCCTGGGAGCTGAGAACGGCCACAACTCATTGCATGGGTGAGCCCTGACTGAAAAAGACCACAAATCGTTTCATGGATGAGCCCTGTTTGAGAACGCCCGTAACTCATTACACAGGTGAGTCTTGGCTGAGAACGACCACAACTCATTGCACGGGGCAGTCTTGGCTGAGAACAGACACAATTCTTTGCACAGTTAAGTCTCAGCTGAGAACAGCCACAGCTCAACGCAGGGGTGAGCCCTGACTGAGAACGGCCACAATTCAATGCACGGATGAGCCCTAGATGAGAACACCCACAACTCATCGCACTGGTGATCCCGGCTGAGAGCATCCACAATTCATCTCACAGGAGAGCCCCAGCTGAGAACATCCACAACTCATCGCATGGGGCGATCCTGACAGAACTACCACAGCTCGTGGCAGGGCTGAGCCTCGGCTGAGCGCAGGCACAGCTCATCGCAGGGCTGAACCTCGGCTGAGCACAGGCACAGCTCATCGCAGCGCTGAGCCCCGCTGCTGGACGTGCTGCTGCGGGTGAACTGAGCACAGGCCCGGCTCTCTGCAGGAATGATTGCAGAGGTGATGTGATGCGGGGTGGGATGAGGGCCCCCCCGCACCATTAGCGCGCGGTCAAATGGCGCTGCCGGGACGCGGGGCCGCATCGCAATCAGCTGCTCCTGGGCCCTAATGGGTGTTCAGGCCCTAATTAACCGCCACCCTCATTTGCATCCGTGCCGCCACCCCCCCTCCCGGGCCTCTAATTGTGGTCTGGTCAGCTCCGCGGGGCTCGGGGATGGGGGCGAGCGGGGCCGCTGGCAGAGGGTGTGGGGACACCCCAGCAGTGGGAACAGCCCTCTGGGGCCCCTGCTTTGGGGACACTTTCGGGAGCCTTTTGGCATGGCCGGAGGGTGCAGCCACCCCCCTGAGGACACACAGCAGGGCTGGCAGCGGAGACATCCCTTTGGGGACACAGGGGTGGCAGTGGGGATACATCCCTTTGGGGACACAGTGGCAGCGGTGACATCACTTTGGGGACACTCCACAGGCGTGGCAGGGGGTGCAAACCTTTGGGGACGAGGCGACATCAGGGACATCCCCTTCGGGATATGATGGCAGCAGATGTATCCTTTTGGGGACGTGATGTGGGGCTGACACTTGGGACATTGCTTTGGGGACACGCTGGCGGTGGGGATACCCCCCTGGGGACACACAAGCAGTGGGAGACGTGCCACAGTGGTGACGGTGGGTACAAGTGCTTTGGAGACACGCTGGCAGCAGCGACAACCCCTTGGGGTTGTGGTGGCGGCAGGGACATGGCCTTTGGGGACGCCCCAGCGGTGGGGACATCCCTTTGGGGACACGCTGGCATTGGGGATCTGTCTTGCGGACGGTCCCTGGGGACAGCAGCCGGTGACAAAGAGCCCGCCGGCCCCGCGCCCCCCGCCCGGTCGGGGTGTAGGAAGGGGGGTCAATGCTCCCCCAACACCACCTCCCCCGCAGCCTGGCGCCGCCGCCAGCCCCTAATCCCGCTAATTAGAGGGGGATAATTACAGTCCTGATCGCCCCGCGCCGCGCTGCGGGCAGAGACGGGCAGGGACAGGGACGGGCAGAGGCAGGGGGGATGTCCCCCCTCCAAGTCCTGCCGTCCCCACCCCCACCCCATTTGTTTAACCAACACGGCCCTAATTAAAGCGTTTAATTAACCAGCCCAGGCGGGGATCCCTTAGGACCCCTCTTAACCACCCCCCTTGGATGATGGGAGCTTTTGGGGGGGTCTGGGGAGATCGAATCTCCCCGACGCTCGTTAGTCTTGGCTTAACGAAGAGTTGGGGCGCAGCTGGGGTGTTTCCCCCTCCCTCCGCGAGCTGCCCCTCGGCTCATCAATCACGGCCACCGTTAATTGAGGTCCCGGGGCTGCGGGGGCACCGGGGCCGGGGGCAGCAAGCGGTGGGAGAAGAGGGGTCCCTGCCACCCCCGAAAACGGGGGGAGCCACGGTGCTTCGGGACGCTCAGCCCCCACACTTCAGGGGTGCCCAGACCGCGGTACGCTCAGACCTAGAACTTGGGGCTGCTCAGCCGCAGAATTCGGGGACACTCAGCCCGGGAGAGGGAGGTCAAGCTCCGGTACGACGGGAATGCCCAGCCGCGCCTTCGGGATGTTCAGCCACTGCACTGGAGGATGCTCAGCCGCCCGTTTGGGATGTTCAGCCGCAGATTTCAGGGTGCTCAGCCCCAGGTTTGGGATGTTCAGCCCCCGCATCTGGGGGTGCTCAGCCCCAGGCGCTGTAGGGAAGGCTTTTGGGGTCCCAGGCCCTGGGGGTCGCTGGGGACCATGGTGGGGGCCGGGGCCACGCCCACCCACGGGACCACGCCCACCCACGTGGCCACGCCCACTACACACCCACTCGTATGACCACGCCCGTCTCGGAGTCACGCCCACTTCCGACCAGGCCCCGCCCATCCAGGCCCCGCCCCTTCACCCTCCGCCACGCCCCTCCCTGCTCTAACCACGCCCCCTCCGCCCCTGCGCTGCAGGAAGCCCCGCCCCTCTGGCCTCGCGTTACTTCCGCCCGCTCGGTGCGCACCC
>VZRE01004991.1:572448-592993 GCA_013396775.1 Cephalopterus ornatus
CCGTCTCCTTCTCGCCGGGCGGCGCCGCCGCCGCCGCCGCGGCCGCCGCCTGCCGCGGGATGTCCTGGACGCCGGCGGAGACCAACGCGCTGATCGCCGTGTGGGGCAACGAGCGGCTGGTGGAGGCGCGGTACCAGCAGCTGGAGGGCGCGGGCACCGTGTTCGGCAGCAAAGCGCCCGGGCCCGCCATGTACGAGCGCGTGTCCCGCGCCCTGGCCGAGCTGGGCTACGAGCGCACCCCGTCCCAGTGCCGGGAACGCATCAAGGTACCCGGGGGGGCGCGGCCCGGCAGGAGGGGGCGGGCCGGGGGCTCCCGCGCTCCGCCCCCCGCGGGTGGGTCGGCTCTGCGGGCACCCCCCAGAGGGATCGTCCCTCGGGGGCTCCCCCGGGACGGGGGGTTTGTCCTGAGCGTCCTTTGGCCCCGGTGTGGGGCACCGTGTCCCCAGGGCTCAGCCCAGCCCTCGGCTCCGAGTGTGGAGCGCTGTGTCCTGGGGGCTCGATCCCGTCGGGATCTCTCCCGCGGCATCCTTTGGCTGTGGGCATGCTCTGGCCCTGGGTTTGGTGGGCACCGTGTCCCCAGGGCTCAGCTCTTCGGGGTCTCTCCGTGCTGCAGTTTTCCCGAGCATCCTCTGGGCCTGGCGCGGTTGTCCTCAGGGCTCAGCCCAGCCCAGCCCTTGCCCTGGGTGCAGGGCACCACATTCCCTGCCTCAGCTGCCTGGTTCCTGGCTGGCATCTCCTGGGTGCCACATCCCCTGGGTTCACCCCTTGCACCCACAGCCTCCAGCAGCACCCTTGGGACCTGGGCTCTGGGTTCAGCCCTTCAGTTCCTCCGGCATGGGTGGGCTGTGGCAGCATTCCCCGCTCCTGAGTGGGGAGGGATGCAGTGTCCCCGTCACGGGGACAGCCCCGGTAGGACCTCCCCTGTTTTTTTGGTGCAGCCCTGGGTCACCTCCTTTAGCCCTGAGCATGGTGGGCACCGTGGTTGACTCTATCCCCTCACGTGTCCCCCAGCATCTTCTCTCCTTGAGGGGCTGGCACTGGCTGCTCCCTGAGGTCCCCTGGAGAAAAAGGAGCTCCCAGTTCCCCCAGTAAGGAGGGATGGCTCGAGCTCTGGTTGCTCCTGCAACTCCTGGTTCCCTCCTTTGCTTTGGAGTTGCTTTGCAGGGACCAAAGGCTTCCCAAGCTTGCCTGAAGCGTGCTGAGTCTTCACAGACCCCTGGAGTAATTGAAAAATAGCCCCCTGGGCTGCGTTTCACAGAGGGATCTTTCCAGTTCCATCATTCCCTGGGGAAAGAGGGGCTGGATTTGGTGCCCGGTTTGGGAGCAGCCACATCCTGCTTTTACAGGATCATGGATGGGGTGGGAATCTCTGTGGGGAAGGTTTGAGTTTGTAAACATGGACGTTGTTTGGGAGGGTGAATTAAACTCTCCGAGCTCCCTCTGGCTTTTATTTCCCCTTTCCTGATCCGGGAGGCCCCTGCAGCCGCCTGAAAATGCCAGTGGATTGAAAAAGTAACATGTAGTAACTGCAAAACCCGTTGTTTCTCCCTCCTTTTTCCCATCCCTTAAATACACCTGTGCCAGCTGGGTTGGGGCTCTCCGGATGTGTACACCCAGGCTGCCTTTGGTTTGCAAAATACATGGAATAAGGGGTGCTGCAGCATCAGGAATGCCTGGGAATTCCTGATGAGAGATTCCCCCTGTTGATTAGAGCAGCCTGTCCCTGGAAGTAGGTGCTCAAACCAAACCCCCTTCCTACAGAAGTTTTGGTTTCTCGGTGTGTTTCCTCGTGTCCATGAATTTGCTGCTCAGGGATCTGTTTCCCTTGAACACAACCAGATATTTTCGGAGAGGAACGTTGCTGCACCGCAGACAGTCTCAGAGTGCCTCGTTTTCCTGGCGGTTTTCAAGGTGCTTGTTTCTTCAGCGTGCGATGGAAAAGTTCCCTGGGGTGGTTTGGCTGTGGTGGGATTCAGCGCAGCATCTGCCAAGGACAGACCCCTGCCCCAGTTTTGGTCACAGCATTAATGCTCTGGGGGGTGCTGAGCAGGCTGTGAGGAGATGTCTCGTTGTTAGGACGGCCCAGAACCGGCCGTTTGGGTTTGGAGGATGCTCTTGGATGGAGCTGAATGCAGCTGCCTTGGGGCTGGAGCAAGTGTTTGGGTCACTCCCAGCAGCTGAAGCTCCTTGCAGCTGGGGATTCTTCCCTGTTCCCTTCAAGGCTTGAACACGTCTTTGCCCCTGAAATGTTCCAGCTTGAAGGAAACCACCAGTCAAACAGCAGTGACAGGGCGCAGGGTGCTGTTTGTCACCAGGAGCAGCTCTTGGCAGACCTCTTGGGTGTTTGTAGGCCACGGGACATCAGGGTGGGCTCTCCTTCAACACCGTGATGCCTGGCTGGGAGTTACCCGTGCTCCATCCCTTCCTTAACCCTAATGTTCCGTATTTCCATGATTTTATGGGATACTTAATGCCCGTCAGGGAACGGCAGCGTGAGGCTTTGCTGCTGGGTTTTAAATGTAAATGGTGCTTCAGACATACCCTGTTCAACTGATATTATAAATACCTTTTAGATAAGGGCTTGACACTGGGTTCCTTTGGGATACCTGCCTTCCCTGGCCACAGCCAAGTCTTGAGGAGCAAGTTGAGCTGGAAAGGAACAAGTCAGCTTGGAAGCAGAGAGTTTTCCAGTTGTATGGCGTGAATGTGTTCCCTCCTAATTCAAACAGGGTGAGCAGGAAGGTCCCACTGCAGATTTTCACCCGTCCCTCACCATCTGCATGTGTTTTGCTGCACATCAGCAGCTGGAACGAGGCTGCTGTTGGGTTGGAGCTGCTCTGGAAGGGTCTGTTTCAAATTTAGGGATTCACATGTAACCGTTCCAGCATCTTTTCCTTTGGAAAGAGACCTTGAGTGCAATTTGGTGGCTCTGAGGTTGGCAGCTTGGTGAGCTCAGCAATTAGGAGCTGCAAGAGAAGTGAAACATCTTGATTTCTGCCTGTTGCGTTCCCAGAAAAGCTGTCCTGTGCACCACAGTTTCGTGTCACACTGTATCCTTATACTTACTGGTTTGGTGGCACGCTCTGACTGTCCCTGTGACACGGAGCTCATGCTGAGGAGCCATTCACACATGCCTTTCATCCAGCCCTCCTCCTGTTCCCTGTGTTCCTGAGCAAGGATTTAGCCTGGTTTGTCGATGCTGAAACTCATCACCTCCCCGCAGCAGCTCGTGGAGAGCCCTGTAGTTCTCAGGTTTGACCTTTGTGCTGGGGTTTTCAGGCAGGTGATGGGCTGCTCGGCCAAACCCTTCCCATCCTTGCCAGGATCCTGTGCCCTGCACCTGACGGTGCTGGTCCAGCCAGGCACAGGCAGCAGGAGGTTTGCTGGGAGCTTAACTATGAGAGAATGAGCTCAGGTGGTGCAGCTGGAGCTGCACAAGGGGCGTTTTCAGGCAATAAAGGCTTGTTTTGTTTTAAAGGAATGTTCTTCAAGTAATGGACTCCAGTTGTTTTTTCAGAACCGGATTTTAGGCATTTTTATAAACCCGTGGAAGGATTTCTGCTTCTGTTGCTCCCATCTTCACGGAATCAAAGACTCACCCTCCTGATGGCACTTTGCTTAGCTGAGATGGGAAAGCGTTTCAGGGCTGGAAGTCCTCTGGCTGTGGGCGCAGCTGGAGAGCCTTTCCTGGGCAAAGACAAATCCCTGCTTAAAATTTGCAGTTAAAATTAATTCGGGGGCATTTTCAACACGTCGTTTCTTCAACTACTGCGGAAGTGCGAGTTCTGCTTTTATTTTGCCTTTCCCAGAGCCAATGCCAAGCCATTGATTCAAAGAGAAGCAGCTCCAACATCTTAACTGCCAGCTGCAGGGATTTCCGAGTCTTGCTGCCGATCCCACTTGCCCTGTTGTTGGATTTTCTGTACCTTGGAGAGGCTGGTTCAGTGCTCGCAAAGAACGTAGGAACAGAGGGGAGCCGGGACTGCCACGAACCCAAATGAGATGGGAGGGGATGGAAAATTACACCTGACCATCAGCTGTTGGTGTTTCTTGCTTTAAGCAGCGTGTGGAGTGGTGATGGCAGGGCTCATTTGTAACAGGCCTGTGGTTTTAGCTGCTTTACGATGTAAACTGTCTGTTTGTAAATCTTGCATGAAGTCGTTTTTAAGGCAGGAAAAGCTGCTTTAACGAGGCTGTCTCGGAAGCAACACTGGCTATTATATAATATGGCCTGCTCCATGTTATAGGAGGTTGGATTTCACCCAGAATCCCATCCTTGGGTCCAGTAGAGTTGAGTGGAGCTGCTGTGTTTTAATTTGAAGATCTCAACTGGTGGAGCATTGGTGCGTTTCGTAGCAACCAGCCAACGATCCACCTTCAAAGCAGCTTTGCCTTTGGTTTGAGCCTACAAGAAAGGTGGAAAGGGCATATAGTGACAGGACAAGGGGGGATGGCTCCACACTGTCCGAAACTAGGGTTAGATTGTATATTAAAAAAACCCTTTCCCTGGTGAGACCCTGGCATGGGTTGCCCAGAGAAGCTGTGGCTGCTCCATCCCTGGAAGTGTTCAAGGCCAGGTTGGACGGGGCTTGGAGCAACTTGGGCTAGTGGATCCTATGGCAGGGATTTGGAATGAGACGATCTTTAAGGTCCCTTCCAGCCCAACTCATTCCATGATTCTATTTCTTGTGAATGTGCTCTGTCTTCATCTTGAATTTATCTCAGTCCCTGTCCCAGTAGCTCCCTGCGCTACAGCACGTGCAGGTGTTTAAGTTACCTTTGGTTCTGCCCTTGGCTTAGATAGATTCAGGTGCACTGGGTTTTCCAGGCTGGATTGTTTCTTATCATCCCTTGAATCCTTTCCCACAGCCTGGCTTCTCCCTGGAGGATCTCACAGGCCCTCGTAGGTGGGAGCAACTTTCTGTTGGCATTTATAGCCAGGAAAGATAAACTCTTCAGTGACAAAGAGCAGATTTAGTTGTTTTATTCCTTGTGGGGCTGTGGCAGAGGGGGATCTCTGGGAGATGAGCATCATCTGGAGTAAACCCTCTTGGATCCGCTCTCCTCAGCCGGGGTATTTGCAGAGTGCTGCTGTGCCTGTAAGAATCTGGCTCCAGTTGCATGGGGAGGATGAGTGTCTTTACAATCCAGTGCCTTGTGTAGCCGTGTTGTGTGTCTGTAATAGCCTGATCTGGTTGTTCTGTCATACCTGGGTCCTCCGCTGCTCATTCCATGGGTGCGGAATGGTTCCCTGAGGAAGCCGGCAGCGAGCTGGTAGATTTGTCGAGACAGAAACAGTTGATGGTCAGGAAATCGTTGCAGAAGGACAAATTTGCTAAGCTTGAGCATTAAATCTCATTTTTGAGATTTTGGAACGTTAGACCCTGGGTTGGGCACACACAATTCTTTCTGTCTTGTTCTTTGACTATGGAGGACTTGGGAAGGTGTTAAAAGTCCTCCTGATTTTTGCACACAGCTTCAAGCGCTGGCACAGCAGCAGACTCCTGGTCACCTCCCTCCTGCTGAGTGCATAATTTGGGGCCAAGCAGATGATGCTTTCTGGACTGCTGTGGTCTCACCTCTTACTAATCCTTGACCACTGGTCCTGGTGAACACTGGGGTTCAGGCCCTCTTCCAGCTCTTCCTGTGGATTTAGGGATTGCTCTCCCTAAACAGCACAGCTGTGGACCTTCCTCTAGAGACCCTGAGCCCCAGGATGGGCACAACACACTGCTAGGACTGGGTGGGATGTCAAGGTTTTCAGCCTTCTGAACTACACAAGGTGTTTCTCCCCTGGTGCTGCCCCTGTTAATGCTTTCAGCCACTTGATTGAAGCTTGTTTTGGAGAGGAGCATTTTCCCTCTCACTTGTGCTGCTCTTCCTCTTCTGGATGGGCTTGTGGCCTCATTCCATTCATTTGAGAGCGAGGACCAGCAAGGATTTGAGTCTGTGGTCTCCTGTATCTTGCACAGATGTGACCTCTTGAATACATCTCAGACCTCTTTTGATCCAGGCTGAGGCGGTTTTGGGTTTTCCGTAAAAGTGTGGTTTTGTGGGTGGTGTAAAGATGCTTGTCTTGATCACAGTGGATGCATGAAACTTCAGGTTTGATTTTAGGAATGAGCTTGTTTCCAAAAGCGAGATAACTTACTCAGGTGTGGCCTTCATCGCTCTAAAGTAAGTGTTTGAACAGGTTCTGCCCGGAGCAGGTTGAACCTTACTCTGGCATCTCATCCATTTAGGCTGGATGTCAGGAAAAGGTTCTTTCCCATCACTTTTCTTTTTCTGTCCTGGAGCCAAATCCTTCAGGAAGTCCCTGTGTGTTCAAGTATGTGGGGATACAATTGAGGCCTCACTCTGTGGTGCAGTGTGGTTTACTGTGAGGGCTGGTGTGTCCCCAGTGCTGTGCTGGGGCAGATGTGCAGCCAGCTGTGGGGCTGGAGCCTTTGCAGACAGAGCTGCAGCAGCTCCTGTGGCCCACACCGAGCTCTCGGGGCCGTGTGTGTGCAGGGCTCTCATGTTCTGCGGAGGAGCATTCCAGCTTGGTGCCTCGTGCTGGAGATGTGTCAGCTCTGTGACTTGAGAGTTTGAGGTGCTGCTCTTCTCCTTTTATTTTGGATAAACCACAGGAATGGGGCATCTTGTGGTGATGCCCAGTGTAAGCCTTGTGTTCTGCCTTGCACACAGCTTTTGACCTAAAAGCTCTTGCGCTGGAGCTATCAGACTGCTGTTGCCAGTTCTGTTTCCTTCTGCTCCCGGGAACTTGGGAATGGAGACTTCAAGATCTTTCACTGTCCCCTACAACCACTTCAGGCTTCAAAAGCCTTTTGTTTTGTCCCCGTGTAGTTTCATCTTGTGTTGCCTGTGAGTATCTTGGCGTGATGAGGGAGGGAGCTGTTTGATACTGCTGTTCTTATTTTGGGATATAGAGCTGAGAGCTCCTCTCTCCCATTAGGTAAAAGAGCATCTTCGGAACTGAGTGTTTTGCTGAGTGGTGCTCAGGGCCGTAGGGACCCCTTTAGGCTGCTGTTACTTAATCAGCTTAAAGAGATGATTGTGGACACAGCCACAGGCCACCAAAATGCTCTGCAGAACCTGTAGTGTCTCCCTGAGTAAGAACATGTCTCAGATCAGGGGTCTGGAGTTCCTTGTGTTAGACCACCTCAGGTTATGTATAAAAAGCTTGCTGTGGTGTGGTTCTCCCTCATTTTTTGCTGGAAGGAGGACTGTGATATCAGCCTTCTTAAAGTCACTCCCTAAGGCTTCTCTGATCCTCATCCTGCACTTCCTGCAGAGGTCCAGGTGCTCCGGTGGCTTCACTCGTAGAGATGAGGACTCGTGAGTTAGAAATGGTGAGAAAATCCACACTGAGCTTTGTGACTGTCTCCTCCTTTGGTTTTCCTAATTATAAATTAAGTGGGGATAATCTGTCTTCGTGTTGCAGGCAGTGTTGCAGAACAATAAGCAAAAGCCTCGATATCTTCCAGTCTGGGCAGTCACTGGGCAGTGATCAGGTCTGTTTTCAGTTACTTGTCCTAAATTTCCTGGTTTCTTATGTATCTGTATCAATGTGTGTATGTGCACTTTAGGAACCACGGAGCAGGAGTTGAGCTGGACACCGGGAGGAATAGAGGAGGTGCGTAAGAAAAAACACAGATCCTAGAGCTTGGAGATTGGAATAACCTGGTGGCGGAAAGGTTAAGGGCTAAAAAGTCTCCAGGTTTCCTGGAGTCTGAGCAATTATTTAGGTCTTACCAGAGTCTCTGAAGAAGAGAAGGCTGTGGGCTTACGTGAAACGAGGCTGACCTGTGGTATTGGGAGGGAACATCACAAAAACTAATAGGGACTCCAAGAAGAAAGAGCTATCAGGAATCTCGATTCTGCAGCAGACAAGACCAAGGAGCCACCAGCTGCTTGGCCACAGGCCTTTTGGTGCTTTGGAAAGCCTCGAATTTGAGATGATCTCCCTCAAATTTTAGGCTATCTGCTGGCAGAAGCGGAGGTAACACACCCAGGTGAGCATCTAGGCAGTATCCTCAAAAGTACTCTTGACCTGCAGGAGTAATGAGCAGTAACAGTACTGCTCATTTAGTTTTGTCCCCCTTTCTGCTTTGCTCCCTTTAGTTATTCCACTAGTCTTGATTGACTTGCTGCTAAGTTATTTTCATAGTGAAATAAGCCAGTTTGCAGCCTGACTGAAATAATTAATTACTACTGGGCTACAACGCAGTGTGAGATCCTTCATAGCCCCATCGGTGTTTGAAGCACAGGGTGAAAATAGAGTGGCTGTGGGTGTCAAGCATTCCCAGAGGGCTTGACCAGGAGTAGGGATGTTTAGGAGACAGTTTGTGTCGCTTAAAGGCTGCTAATAAATGCAGCTAGAGACTCTAAATCTGTGTTTAACTCTGGTGGATAAGCCAGGGCAGATGCAAGAACTGGGGTTTGGGAAATAGAGTTTTAAGAAGATCTGACTTGGGGTGGATTTTAGAAAGACTCTGTCAGTGAAACAAGAGTTTGCTTTTATTGCTCGGGCAGTTTGAGATATCACTTGGTGAGATTTGAGGTGAGAGAAGAGAAATTGGAGTGAGGAGACTGAATTTTAAGAAGCAAATGTAGCTGTACCCCCAGCCTGAGGGAACCCACTTCGCCCCTGGTGGGTGCTGACAGGTTTCAAGGCCAGGTTTTGGTTCCAGGTTGCCACAGCCGGTTGTTTTCCCCCCAGCTCACAGACAGAAGCTTAAAATGTGCTGGTGTTCCATCCAAAGAGGATCTGTCTGTTTATCCTGAGGTAGCAAAGGCAAAAGTGGGAAGGGTTCCACCTTAAACCACTGTAAACCACTGGTGCCTGATGCTGCCTGTGTGTTCATATGGGTCGTTTTTTATTTTGTGTTAATTTTGTGTGTTTTTGTTTAAAACAGCAGGGTAATACTGACTTGCTGCTTAGCAGTTTTGCTTCTGCTCCCAGGGCTCTGAATCTCAGGAGGAAACTGGTTAGAAATGTACCCCTTTCCTGCTGATGCTGTTAAACCAGCATATGAGGAGCATTAGGTAGGTTCCAGCTTTCTGGAGTCATAAAAGTTCCTTTTTGGGGAATAAAACGAGTGGTTTTTGTAAGGATGTGTCTGTTACAGTCTTCCTCCAGAAAGCAACAGTACTAGCTCTTCCCAAATTATTGCCTCTCTTGAATTCTAGAGGCAGCTTTGCCGTTCAGGTTAGAACTCCACCAATCTAATAAATTTAATTTCAAAAAATTAATGTTTTCTAGCACTTTACCAATCCAAAAGCCATCAAGTTCCGGCAAACCTGGGGCCTTATAAGTAGAACGTTATTAGAATTAAAACCACATAGAGACCTGCGTAATTAAGCTTTAGGTTTTTTTACCCCCAAATAGTTGTATGTTGCTCTGGATTAGGGGGAGAAGGTGGCTGGAACTTGTGGAGCAGCTCAGCCGTTGGTGTGGGATGTCAAAGGGACCACCAAAGGTAGCTGAGCCCTTTGCATCTGTGTGGGAGGTTTGGCCCCAGCACTGTTCGAGGGGCTGCTCAGACCAAGGCACCTCAGTGCTGTTTCTTACTTAATGCTTGATATGGAAGTCTGGGAATTGGGAGCATTATTGATTTGACCTCTTTTAAATTTCAGCAGCTTCACAAGAGACAGAGTGAGTTAGTAAGGAATGCAAAAATGTGTAAGTAATATATATTTTTCTAGCTGAAAAGCTTAGGCATATCCATTTTGTACCTTGTGTCTTCTCACCAGAGTAAGGAAGGTTGGACTGTCTTTGCTTTGGGGGAAATCTTTCTCTTTTCCTTTCTCTCTCCTCCCTGCTTCCCCCTCTCCAAGCTGTGGGCACAACACCAACTCTGCTTTCTCCTCCTTGTAGTAGGTGTGCGTTTTCCTGGCTGGTTGGTGTCTCTGACTGGGGGGCTCTTGGTATTTTGATTTATTTTATTTTTTTCTCTGCGTCCATAGCAGATCTGGGGATTTTATTTTTTGTTTTTTTATAAGTGGGCAAGAGAACAAATCAGCCAAGTTAAATCCAAGGAACCTGTAGCTACTGCACAACTTGCCCTGTGTTGTAGTAACTTTAATGCCAAGCGGGAATGTCGGGTACATACGATGCTTCCTGGTGGGTGTAGATTAATTTGGGAGCGTTGCTGGTGAGCGTGGGGCAAATATGACCAGCAGAAATAACCCCCAAGCCCCTCCTAAACTCTGCCTGGCAGCCCTGTGACTGTCTGCAGGTGCCTGTGTGGTCTTCCAGCCCAGCACCCCGTGGCTGAACCTGCTTCTCTCTGTCTCAGACCCTCCGCAGGTGCTACAGCCGCGTGAAGGAGCATGGCGTTGGGAAGAGGAAAAGCAGCTACACGTTTGAGCAGCTGGAGCAGGTGTTTGGGCAGGGAGGATGGGACTCCCAGCCCTGCCAGCCCGTCCTCATCAACAGCAGCGGCTTGTACCAGGAGCTGGAGTCGGACGGCAGCACGATGGAGGAGTATTCCCAGGAGGACTGGGGAAACCACAGCCAGGACCTTCACTGCTACCAGACCGGCGAGCAGGAGCTGGGTAAGAAATCCCATCCTGGCGCATCTCCAGCCTTGGATTTTACCTGTGCTCGTGCCTGTCTCATACATACCAACTTTCATCTCTCGGGTGTGATGTCCTCAGGGTGCTAAACGAACCCCTGGGGAGAAAAGGGACAGAAATCCCCAGGTCAGTCAAAAGTAACGCGTGGTTCTTGAAGCATTTTAGGATCAGGACTGGAGTTTGAAGAGCCTGGCAGGAGGAAAGAAGGGCTGTGTGGCCAGAAATGGTGGAGGAGGTGACACCTTCCCTGTCCCTCCTTCCCCTCTCAGTTTTACTTCCCTTTCAGTGGTACCTGGGTGTTGTCATTTAAACACTATCTGCCTAAACTGTGAATAGGGCTTCAACTTGCTGCTGGTGACACAACAACTATAAAAAAGTGTTACTCCTTCCTCTATACCCTGATATATTGAGATTAAACATGTTTATATCCAGGTGTGTGGCCTTTTTTAAATACAAAAATAGCAAGCAAGCTCACTTGAGGATTGAGACCTAAACCAAACTCTTCCACATGCTTTTCTTGCTTGAATTATTGCTATCTCTGTGTATGAATCAGTCTGTTAATTAATTTGGAGGTTTAGTTGTTGCTTGGGGATTATTGAACTTTGTTAAACAGAGCAAGGTACCACATTCCCAGTGGAAAATGCACACCAATCTGAGCAGTTCTGGGAAGAAGTGGCTTTCTTTAGGCGTATTTCTCCCTCTTGAGCCACTGCTCTTATGGGTGTGTATTCCTCCCTTGCCTGAGCACAGGAAACTCTTTAAGTTGATCAAATCCAATGGAGATACAAGTGAAGAAGGTGAATTAGATAAAGGCTTTTTCCCCCCCATTTGTAGGATGAAAGAGGGAGAGGAGATGCAGTCGGGTATCTGCTCATGTCTGTGTTTAAGGGACTGGTGAGTCAGGATGCTTTCCAAAAGCCTTAAATCACAGTTTTACGTTAAAATTTTCAAGTTGGCTGTTAACTGCATTCCGGTTCCTCAGACTTCTTCCCTGGGGGATTTAAAAAAGTCAGAAATGTGTGGGAGAGAAACAGTGGGGAGAAGAAAACGTTGCAAAACGCATGTAAATGGCGGCTAATTCTGTCTGGTTTGGCTTGTTTTGGTGAGTCAAAGCGGGATCTCCTGGTTTGTCACCGCTTTTGGGGACGTTTGCGTGCGCCGGGGCTGACGATGTCCTTCGTGCTCAGAAGCTGTGAGCAAAGCACTTGGCACGCAGCATCTGAATGGAACACAGATGCAGTTCTTCTGCTGCTTGTCTTCAGCTGTGCCATTTGAAGCAGAATTGCCTTTTTTTTTCTCTTTTTCCTGTTTTTTTTTTTTTTCCTCTATTTCTTTAGACAATGCAGTTTGCAATTCAGTCGATTTGTGATTTAACAGCAGGGGTTGGAGCCCTGTCCTGGAAAGGTTTTGCACTTGCAGAGAGAGATTCAGATCTTAACTGACAGCATCCCTTCCAAGTTAAAGAAAAACCAAATCAATTACAGAGGGTTTAGGAACTGGAACTGTCTCGTGCAGAACTCCAGCAGGCTGCCTGGCTTAGGAAGCAACTCTGATTTATTTTTTATTTAATTTCAGCCTCTGGGAAAAAAAAAAAAAAAAAAAAGCCCTAAGAACATTATTTAAAATATAATTACGTGTTGGAATTTTACCTTTCAGATGAAATGCCTACCACAAAAAGAACATTAAAGATAAAACAGGAGTCTTCAGAAGACACGCAGTAAGTAATTTATGAATGTTTTACCCTGGAATGTATTTCCCTGGGGATGTTGTGCAGGAGGGGAGGATATTTGAAACTTCTGATTATAATTATAAATACATTGTGCAAGACTATTCATACAGTTGAATCTGCTTTATGCATTATTCCTGTTACCTCAGAACAGCTGAAAAGCTTCACAACTCAGTTTCTCCTTGGCTTCGCCATTCAGCAGACGAAACGAGGCTTACTACATGGAAACAAGGACTTAAACCACGGATAAAATCCACAAGAGAAGCTCCCTTCCTTGGTGGGAAGGCGTGCCAGAGCTTGGGAGTCTCTTATTTTAGTTTTTATAACTTTCCAGACCTTGTTTGTAACCTTTTGGCTGGGTTTGATGGAGCGAACACTGGAGCGTTCTGAGCAAAACTCCCTTGCCAACAATAACACGGAGCATTCCCAAAAATGAAAGGAACTGTGCTGGATTTACTCCATCCAGGGCTACTTTCTGCCAACCTTTCGGGTTGTAAAACCCCTGGGGTGGTTGTGGATCCATCTGTGGGGGGAGTGAGCCACAGCAGCCGGGCTCACAGACCCTTGAGGCTGTGTTCCACACGTGAGCTCCCCCACCAGGATGGCTTTTAGTGGCATCTGGAGTCAGCCTGGGGTTTTCCACCATGGAAAACGAGCTCCTGTAGCGTAGGAGGTCACCAGCACTGGGAACAGCAGCAGAGCGTCCCTGGTGAGTCACACAACAGAGGCTTTGTACTCTAACTCGGTGGAAAAAAAAAACCTTAAAACCCCCCCCCAAACCGTTAAAATTCGAATAAAAATAAAATAATTTGAAAAGGAAATAATAAAATAAAAATAATTAACAAGAAGCTTCCATTGTAGTGCCGTAGCTTCATCGAACTTCTGACTTCAGGGAGATTTTCACGCACCCAAAGGTGACTTTTTTCTTCACATGGAGCAAATTCAGTTTAGCAACTCAGGGACAACCTGGAGAAGAATGTTTTTCATTGCAAATGTTGTTATTGAACAGTTTCTTGGTGCTGTTCTGGAATTATTTTGCCTTTAAGGAGCTGCATAGCAAGATAATCCTGAATTTTCTGAGATGAAGGCTTGGACTACCTGAATCTTCTCTTCCAAGTTTTATACATGGACAGCTGGAAAAGATTTTGATAAATTAGACCTTTCATAGTTTTATGGTCATTTTTCCCCCCAGATTCCCCCTAAAATGCACTGGAGTCTCTGAACTCTGGGAGATTTTGTGGAGTGTGACAGTCCTACGTGCTCAGTGGAAGCACAAAACATCTTCCAACACACAGATTTGCTGAAAGCTGATTTTCCTTTTGTCTGTGAGGGGAAGGAACTTCTAGACTCTGACTTCGTAGGTTAAAAGCAGTCAGGAGTAGTTAGGGCTGATACAAAGATAAGATGGATATTTATTTGCTATCTTCAAAAAACAGATTTGCATCTAAAAGCCAGAGAATATAAATAGTTGCCTAACTTTTTACCTCTTTGTGTACATTTTAAAATATAGATAACTTAGTTCAAAGTCGGGGCACTTTGGTTCATCTGCAGTCTTGGTCACGAGCAGATTTTCAGCAGAAATTATCTCCATAAAATTGTTCAGATTATCTGATGAACCTTGTGCTGTGCTTTTGAACATGGACAATCAGATTCCCAGAATGATTTGGGTTGGAAGCGACCTTAAAACTCATCCAGTCCCACCCCCTGCCATGGACAGGGACACCTTCCACTAGCCCAGGTTGCTCCAAGCTCCGTCCAACCTGGCCTTGGACACTTCCAGGGATGGGGCAGCCACAGCTTCTCTGGGCAACCTGTGGCAGGACCTCCCCGCCCTCACCAGGGAAAATTTCTTCCCAATATCCCATCTATCCCTGCCCTCTGGCAGTGGGAAGCCTTTCCCTGTGTCCTGTCCCTCCAGGCCCTTGTCTCCAGTCCCTCTCCAGCTGTCCTTGGAGCCCCTTTAGGCACTGGAAGGGGCTCTGAGGTCTCCCTGGAGCCTTCTCTTCTCCAGGCTGGGAGTGTTCACCCAGAGAAGAGAGGGTTGCTGGGAAACCTCAGAGCCCCTTCCAGTGCTTACAGGGGCTCCAAGAGAGCTGGAGAAGGACTTCAGACAAGGGCCTGGAGGCACAGGACAAGGGGGAATGCGCAGGTTTGGATGGGATATTGGGAAGAAATTCTCCCTGGCAGGGTGGGGAGGCCCTGGCACAGGTTGCCCAGAGAAGCTGTGGCTGCCCCTGGATCCCTGGAAGTGTCCAAGGGCAGGTTGGACGGGGCTTGGAGCAACCAAGGATAGTGGAAGGTGGCCCTGCCCATGGCAGGGGGTGGAATGAGATGATCTTTAAGGTGCCTTCCAGCCCAAACAGTTCTGTGAGTCTGTGACATACGAGAACTTCCCATCTTTCCAGTGTCACCTGATTTTTGGCGGTGTAGGAAGCAGAAGGCAATAGGTATCCCGTGTCCACATCCCGTGCTCCATGAAGATGCTCCTTCCCTGCCGTAGCTCTGCTGTTGCCTCCCCTTGGCGTGCTGCTGCCTCCAAATAAACTGTTTTGAAAAGTGAAAGGCTACTTCAAGACTGTTCCACTGCTTTGAGTTGATTTGAGGAGCAGTTTGATTCACTGCGGGCGTCGGGAGGATGAACTAGGAAAAGCTCGTGGAACTTCACTGAAAGCAGCTGTTATGACCCCCTTTGAAGTCTGCTTGGTTTGGAAACAGCGCCTTGGAACAAACTTGCACCGGCTCTTGTCTCCAGTCTTGCCTCATTTGAATTGCAGAAGCTTCCAAGGAGGAAGAAACACAGATCCCAGACTCCAGCAGGGAGGGTGGTGGTTTGAGGACAGGGGAAAATCCAGCTCTAGGGCACCTTCTGCAGCTGACAAGTGAGATTGTCCTGAGACACACGACAGGGTAAACCCTCTGC
The DNA here is from genome assembly GCA_013396775.1 of Cephalopterus ornatus. NCBI lineage: Eukaryota > Metazoa > Chordata > Aves > Passeriformes > Cotingidae > Cephalopterus > Cephalopterus ornatus. The sequence continues at coordinate 587,676 of VZRE01004991.1, forward strand.
TCTGCTCCCGTTTTTGTCTTGAAAAGTGAATAATATTAGCAATATAAATAAAACAAATACATAAATGCATAATAATTTTAAATAGTTCAACGAATGACAAATTTTAATAAATTAATTATAAATAAATAAATAAGTCTTACTGCTTATGATACCTCTGCTTGGTGTGGAGGTCCTGGATAGAGCCTGGGAATGCGAAGCTCAGCTGAGCCGTCCAGTCCCAGCATAAGGGAGGAGCTGCTGTAACTGAAAGGAAAAACTCCTTAAAATTCCTTTTTCCTCATTTTCCTCTGTGCTGGAAGCAGTGAGTTCCCCATGAAGAGCCCTTCTCTGCTGCCAGAGATACCCTCTCCTGGAAAGGCTCCTGTTCCCCACAGAAGCAGTCGGAGTGACTAATGCACCCAAGCTCCAGCTCTGGATTGTGCCGAGCTAAACTGAATATTTATAGTGCAATTAATAAAGGTGGGGGCTTTGCTTTCGGTTCCTTGCTCTGTTCCTCCGCTGTTGAATGAAAACCTGCCCACGCCGCGCTCTCCTGGCTCTGCCTGGGATGGGAATCCGTGTGCAACTGGAGCTCAGCTGCTGTCGGGAGTTGAGCCGCGTGTGCCAGCGGTGAGACACCGCGCTGGGCTCCAGCGCTGCCCTGTCCCCTCGTCTGTCCCGTCCCCTTGTGCCCAGAAGGTGAACTCGCACTTCCAAAAGACATTTTTCAAGGGTGGCAAAGCAGCAGGGAAGCTTTGAATGGGTGTTGCCACGGTATCTGTGTGTAAATGGAAGTGGATTCGGCGTGAACACGTGTTCTCCTTGCCCGGGATTTCTCTCTGTTGCTGCCAGGCAGTGGAACTGATTCCTCGGGAATAACTTGCAATAAGAAACAGGATTTCGGTGGCAATGGAATGGGCAATTTTAAAAGTCCCTGGCCCAAACATGTCTCTGCTTGCCCAGCCTGTCCCTCCTCTGTTCTCTAGAAACTCGGTTACGCGCCAGTCATGGCAGAGGCGTGCTTCCCAAAATGCCTTTTAAGGTCTATCCGGGATCTTCTGGCATGGTTGGTGCTGCAAGATCTTGAGGAACCCCCAGGGCAGAGGGAAGTTTCTGCCCCATAGAAGAAAAGCAGTGTTGCCTGGTGCAGTTTGTACTCCTGGTGGGGTTTGGGAGGAGAAAATGTCCTCTTGGGAATGTGGTGACCCCCCAGTTCAGGTTTCCAGACGTGGCACAATGGATAAAAGGAAGGAGACTTGCATGGAAGGAGCTTTTACGTCCTGTTTGTTGGACCAAGAGAGGTTTCTCAGATAGCAAACGAGTTGCATTATCTTCCTACACCTTTGATCATAGGACAGTAACTCCTCAGATGAAGAGTTCTCCCTGCCAGCTAATTGCACCCTGATGATCTCATTCATCCCAGAGGAAGGTGCTCCAGCTCACCACAGGTGCACATGGATGCTCTCTCCTGATGTCAGCCGCTCCATGGAACCTCACTACTGCGAGTGCAAATAGCTCTTTGGGAACATGGGGATTTTTTAATTGCTGTCCAAAAGAATTCCCCTGCTCATCCCACAGGATCCAGAATGTGTCTGGGCGTATCTTCTACTCCAGGGTGTTGGTCACTTGAACCATGTTTCCGTCCCAGCGCTGGGACCAAGCCCTTTGGAGCAGCTTGATGCTTCCATCGGGGTTTTTACGATTGATAGTCCTGTTTGCTGGCATTACCTTTGGGATAACAATGAGGTGGAAGCCTTTGGAGTGGCAGTTGTAAAGTGGGGATGCAGCACATGGACCATGTGCCAATGGAAACCCATGGCTGTAAAGAATGACTCAGTAATTAAGTGTGGTTTTATTCAGCAATGCCAGACACTTGTTTCCTCGGAGTTGCTTTGATATTGGGAGGAGTTTGGGTTGGGTTTGTTTTGATTTTGCTGAGATTAATTAAAAAAATTCCCAAAACCCATCAGGGGGTAGTTATAGTCCATAAACACCCCCAGCAATATTTATAGTAATAATAAAAATCAGCTGAGAAAGCCGATTCGGATTAATATTTTCTGAAGATCGATGTTTTTGCCGGGATGGTTTTCCAGCTCTGACGCCTTTATCCTTGTCTCCCTCTTCCTTGATTTCCAGGAAGCGTGACGTCATGCAGAACATTATGCAAATCTTGGAGTCGGTCCAGTTGAAGTGGGAGCTGTTTCAGAGCTGGACGGACTTCTCCAGGCTCCATCTTTCTAACAAACTGGCCATTTTTGGCATCGGGTACAACACCCGCTGGAAGGAGGATATCCGTTACCACTACGCAGAGATCAGCTCCCAGGTCCCCCTTGGCAAGCGGCTCCGGGAATATTTCAACTCGGAAAAACCAGAGGGTCGGGTGATCATGACCCGAGTGCAGAAAATGAACTGGAAAAACGTTTACTACAAATTCCTGGAGATCACCATCAGCGAAGCCAGATGCTTGGAGCTGCACATGGAGATCGACTGGATTCCCATCGCCCACTCCAAACCCACCGGGGGGAACGTGGTGCAGTATTTATTGCCGGGAGGGATCCCCAAAAGCCCTGGCCTGTACGCCATCGGATACGAGGAGTGCCACGAGAAACCCCCCTCCCCGCTGGCCGAGCACCGGGCGCCCGACCCCGGCAATGAGACTCCAGGGGAGCTGGAGGTCCCCTCTCCACAGGCCTCCCTCCGGGTGGATATGGAATCCGCCCGGATTATCTATTGTTACCTTGGCATCGCCGAGGTCCGGACTCTCCAGCAGTGCCTGTTTTTACACTTCCAGGCAAACACCAAAACCTTCAGCAAAGATTGGGTCGGGATCAACGCCTTTTTATCTCAGAACTGTGTTGTAGAGCCCGGCGTCTCGCCCAAATCCATCTACATCAAATTTGTGGAAGTGGAGAGGGATTTTCTGTCTGCTGGCTCTTTGGTAGAGTGCCTGGAAAAAGCCATCGGGTACCCCTTGAAATTTAACAACTGAGTCTCGTCCTTCATAAGGATCAGGGCTTTTCCGCCCCATTTTCCATCTCACTCGGATCCTGTCCGTTCACATCCCGGCGCATCGGACTTTTCCGCGTGCTGGGATGCGCGGAGGCTCACGCGGCGCTTCCCACGCACTGGGCCCGGCTCTCTCCGCTCCGGCCGCTTTCCCACTGGAGCGGCGCGGCGAGGAGGAGCCCCCGGCCCGTGAGACGACGGTCGGTACATTCCACATGGGACAAGCTCGTGCACGCGGCGTTTTCATACGGAAACTGGGGGTTTGGGCTTTCCTTTATTCCACGGTGTCTCATTCGGACGCATCCGTCTCTAAGTGTTATTCTGGATCTGAATCAATAAGCAATAGATAACGGCGAGGGAACCCCCGACAGCCCGGGGACTGTTTTTCAAAGCCACCGTTAGATATCTTGTATATAATTTAGAACTTCACTTTTTTCACCATCGAGTGTTCTCCTCTCTCCAAACAGTGTTGCCTGCAAAGACTTTGGGTTCTGTGACGTATTCCACTTCCTTAGTAGCGTTGCCATATCTGCTTTTATTTTATTTTATTTTTTTAACATTAAAATAATTCCTGGCCTTTTTATTTTTCTCCGTACTTTTTTCTCTTTTATTTTTATCTTTGTTTTTCTTTTATTTTTCTCTTTTTTTAATCACAATTTTCCTCTTATTTATCCCTTATTTCTCTTTTTTCTCATTATTTTTCTTTTTTCTCTATTCCTCTCTTTTCCTCCCTCTTTTTTATCTTCTTTCCTTCCCTCTTTTTTATCTCCTTTTCTTTTTTCTTTTTTAACTTTTGCTTTTCTTTTTTTATCTTCTTTCCTTTTTTTCTTTTTTATCTTCTTGTCTTTCTTTTTTTCCTTTTTTTTTTTTTAAATTTCTTTTTCATTTTGGTATTTTTCTTTTGTTTCTTTTGATTTGGGGTTTTTTTAACAATTTTTATTTTCCCTTTTTTCCTTTCTTTTCGTCTTTCTTTTTTCCTTTCTCTTTTTCTTTCTTTTTTTCCTTTATTCTTGTTTTTTTTTTTTTTTTTTTTCCTTATGGAGTTCCATAACTCTCTGTGAGAATAACCTGGCAGCTGGGAAAACATGATGGTTATTTTTATTATTTGTTTTGTTGTCGACCCATTGCTTATGGATACAATCAAAGCTGTGAGAAGGGGAAGGTGGGGAGGGGGACGNGTTTTATTTCCTGGGGCTCATCCATCGGTGACGTTGTGACATACGATGAATGTGTCGGTCCTAATAAAATCAAGCAAACACTTATGAGCTTCCACACATCCTTCTCCTCCTCGTCCTCCTCTGAGGGGGAATTTGGGGAGGTGCCGAGCTCTTCCCTGTGGATATTCCCATGAGGGCGTCGTTATTGCAGGAGGTATTTATTTATTTTAGGGGGGGTGAGTGCCGCCAGAGTCAGTTCCTGTCGCTGCGGAGATGCTCGAAATCCTTGGAAAAGTGAGAATCACTGCCTGGCTTGAAGCCGACGTTGCCTTCGGATGTGGTTGAGTCCTGAGATGGAGTGAGGAAGGGGAGGAGGTTACCCGCCCTCCCAGTCCTCAAAATAGAGGGAATCGCCCCCACACAGGGTGAGTCGCCCCGAAGAGCCGCTGCCAAGTTGGGAGCGTTGGACGGAGCAGAAGGTGAGAATGTCAGCAGGGAGAGGTCGGTTCCCAGTGGGATCAAGCCAGGTCGATCCCCCAAAGCCTCCTCACTCCCCAGATCCCGCAATCCCGGCGGCCAGGCTGGATTTACGGGGGGGAGGAGAGGGCGAGAAGGGATTAATTCTACCCCCACCGCCTCCTCCTCCGCCGGTGTCTAATCTCTGCTGGGGCTTCGAGGTCTGACCCTGCTCGGATCGAGGACCAGGATAACCCTGGCTGAGCCAGGGAGGTTCCACCCTGGGGCTCCTGAAAGCCAGGGAGTCAAAATTGCCCTTTGTTTTGGCATTTTATTTGTTTTTCGGGATCGATGCGTTTATCCAAAGGGTGGTGGCGGGATGAGGGTGAGGGATGCAGGATGGGATGCTCTGCCCTGCCAGTGTAGGAGGAATGGGGATGGGGGGGCTTGGGGGTCTCTGTGCCCCTCCGGCTGGTGGGGTGTGACACTGGGGTGTCACATTGTACCACGCCCCCTTTAACCCTAATATAATTAATAATAACTCATAGTTTATAAAATCTAATTATTAATAATTAATAATAACTAATTAATCGCTGCAAAGACCGTGGAGATGGGGTTGGATCCCGGGGAGGGGTGGGCTGGAGGCAGCGGGGGAGTGGGGGATTGTCACTGCCTGGGATGGGACACCCCCATGGGGTGGGGTGGGGATACACCCCGCCC
>VZRE01004991.1:613052-625083 GCA_013396775.1 Cephalopterus ornatus
GGAGCCTCGTGGCAGGAGGCAGCAGGACCGGTGTCGCGGCCGATTCCCGAGGGGCTGAGGAATTCTGTTCCTTGCTTAAACCCCAGCCTGGGATGAGCTGCAGAGGAGATGGGGCTCCGTGAGCTCCAGCTGGGACGCTGCAATGGGTATCCCTGCCCAAACTGCCCCCCAAACATTGCCCCAACCCCTTTTCAAACATGATTTTCTTTTCACACCCCAAAAATGGAGCTTTTGGGGCTGCCATGGCTTAGCCCTCTGCTTCCCTCCCTGCTGAAGGTGTCTTTGCCAGTGCCACATGCCTGGCATTTCCCATCCCACCCTAGCCAAACTTTTTTCCCAAGGGAAAAATACATCAGAACATATTTATCAGCAAGGCTGGGCTGGCAGAGACGCTTCCATGCTGTTATTAGAGGAATTTTTACCAAAATCTGTGTCCAAATCTGTGTAAACACAAGATGTAACACACTCTCTGTGCTTTGGGAGATGAATTCTCTCTTGGGGACTTCAAATCCTGCTGTTAACTCAGCTCTGAGGTGATTTTAACCACTTTAGGCTGTCCAGGAAGCTGTAAATTGAGCGGGTTCTCATATTTTCTGTATTTAAGAGGCTGTTTTCCTCTTGGAGCTGATGTCTTTTGCCCTGTCTGGTGATTCCAGGGGGGAAGCTCAGCTTCGCCTCCTACTACGGCGACCACATGGTGCTGCAGAGGGAGCCGGCGGGGGCCGTGCTGTGGGGCCACGGGGAGCCGGGGGCTGTGGTGACTGTGACTCTCTCGGGGGCTTTGGGCCTCGTCATCACGAAGAAAACAGCACAGGTTAAAGGTCAGTCCCGGCCCCTCACCAGGGATTGGGGGCTGTTGGTTGTGGTGGCCGAGGAGCTCGTCTGAGCCCCAGCCGGAGCAGCCGGCGGGGTTTGTCACCACCCCTGGGTTTGTCACCTGGGGGTGCAGAGGCGATGGTGACTTCTCCACATCATGCTTTCCCCTCTGCAGGAGATTCTGGGGGGGTTCAGCCATCCCCGCCAGCGCCAGCCTTTGCTCACTTTGGTTCCCAGCAGCGGATCCCGTGGGCGCCCAGCAGGAGCCGAGCTGCCGCTGGAGTGGGTGGCACCGCACAGGCTGGAGCCGAGTGGCGAGGCTGCCGAGGGGCGAGGGGGGATCTAGCTCCTTTCCCCGTCACAACCATCTGGGGAATCTCCAGAGCACTCCTGGCTTCTTTTTCTATCTATGCCCCCTCAGGAGCTCTAAGCCCTGAAGGATGTCGCCCATGCAGGCAGAGACTTCCTGGGGTCTGGGAGGGCTCAGGAGCACCTCAAATCCCAGCTGCTTCCCTGCTTAGAGAGTTGGGGGGCTGCTTATCACCTTTGAGGGGGCAAAACTGCTGCCCAAGGGCACCTCCACAAGCTGGAGAACCTGGAGGTGTCTTATGGGAAAGCAGTGATTCCAGGAGATCTGCAGGATCCAGCCCGAAAATCCATGCTAAGCTCCAGCAGAATATCTTTATGCCTCGATTCGGCACCTCTAAAATTAGCCAAAGACATCTCGGTGTCACACACGCCAAGCTGCTCCCGTAGTCCCGGTTCCTCCCAGCAGCTTCTGCTCTGACACACATTTGTCTTCTGGATTTTCTTTTTTAACCCCTAAATTCCTCCAGGAGGAAAGACCCTCTGATGGCAGAGAGCTTCTGAAATCCATTTCCCCAGCCTGGCTCTGTGGTGGGGAAGCTTTTCCCTGTTGCCTGTCCATCCCCAGTGGTGGTTGGCCGCTCATCCAACATCCCTGTGAAGGTCTTGAGATCTTTATAGGGCTGGTAGAAGCTAAGCACCATCCTCTTTCTTCAGGACCTTCTGGGACATGGACAACTGTCCTGGACCCGATGGAACAGGGTGGTCCCTACGCACTGACGGCCGAGCAGGGCTCGGAGAACGTGACACTGCGGGACATCTACTTTGGGGACGTGTGGCTTTGCAGTGGGCAGAGCAACATGGCAATGACAGTCCTGCAGGTAAGGCCCCACGGCATGGATCAGGCAGGATCAGGTAGGGCTCAGGCAGGGAAGCACCTTGCACGCTCCCACCCCTTCCCCAGGTGGCCAACGCCAGCCAGGAACTCGCTGCTGCCGCTCGCTATCCCTATGTCCGCGTCTTTGCCGTGGCGCCCGCCCGCTCCGACGTGGAGCTGGAGGACCTGGAGCAGATCGCCTTGCCATGGTCCATCCCCACGGCCGGTGAGTGCAATGTGCCTCCAAAAGAAAGCCTGCAAGCGGCCTTTCCCCCTGCTTTTTCCCTTTGCAGCCCACTGTTTCTTGAGCAGAAATCCTGGGCCACGGGAATTTCACCTACTTCTCGGCCGTGTGCTGGCTGTTGGGGCGCTCCCTGTACGAGGCTCTGGGGTCCCCTGTCGGGCTCGTGGAGGCGGCCTGGGGGGGGACCCCCATCGAGGCCTGGTCCTCCCGCCAGGCTCTGCGGGCATGTGGGCTCCTGGAGGACAGGGGGAGGTGAGAGAAGGTGCTGTGGAAACACCTCTTGCCCTGCACCACACTGCTTTTGGGGGGTATCCTCATCCCTTCCCACTCCACCTCCTCTCCTGCTGTCCCCTCTGTGCATCGTTTGTCCTCCTCTGGATAAAATCCCCTCCCATGCCGAAAGCGTAGGGCAAATCTAGGTGGGTAGAGGGGGAAGATGGGGACCCCAGCGCTCCCCTTTGGCATGGTGCTGGCTTTAACCATTCAGGGTTAAGCTCCCCTTATGCTTTGCACCCTCTTTAAGCCCAGCTTTGTCTTCCAGCACCTCCCCACAGCAGCATCTCTCCGGCCCCCAAACGCCATCCGTGCTCTGGAATGCCATGATCCACCCGCTGCTCAACATGACCCTGCGGGGCATCGCTTGGTACCAGGGTGAGCCTGTTTCCATCCCCCCGGCGTGGAGCAGCCCCCGCTGTCCCACGGGGCTCTCACTGGCCCCTCTCTCTGCGGGACAGGTGAGGCCAACGCCTTCCTGCACACGGACCGGTACAACTGCACCTTCCCTGCACTCATCGCCGACTGGCGCCGCGCTTTCCATGCCGGATCAGCCGGACAGACGGAGCCACTCCTCCCCTTTGGCTTCGTGCAGGTTGGGAGCGTGAGAGACAGGACCCCCGTGGGGTTGCCCAGGAAGGTTTTACCCACCCTTTCCCACACTGGAGGCCACTTCCAAGCTGGCAGCAGGGAGAGGATGCTGTAAACACATGGGCAGGTCCTGCTGGGTGCGGAATCGCGGGCAGGGGCCAGAGTGGCCGTTTTTGGGAGTGATGGCTAAGCCACTCCCCCATTCTTCCCCTGCCTTGCAGCTGTCCACCTACCGCTGTGAAAGCCCCGACGACAGCTTTGCCCGGCTCCGCTGGCACCAAACAGCCGACCTGGGGGTTGTTCCCAATGCCAGGATGCCCGGCACCTTCATGGCCGTAGCCATGGATCTGGGCGATGAGCACTCTCCCTACGGCAGGCGAGTCCTGGGCCAGGGTGAGGGTGTAGCGATGAAGCTTTTGGGTACCAATCCCATCTCCTTCCTCTTCCTTGGCAGCATCCACCCCCGGGACAAGCAGAACGTGGCACACCGGCTGCTGCTGGGTGCCAGGGCTGTGGCATACGGGGACAAAGACCTGGTTTTCCAGGGGCCATATCCCACCCGGGCCGTCCTGGAGGTGACCAGGGGGCTGCTGAACGTCACCTACAGCCAGGAGCTCGTCTGCCGTCAGAGGAACCCGCGGTCATTCGAGGTGAGGGGTAGGAAATCCTCCCCCAGGGGCTGGGAGAGGCAAAGGCCACACCAATGAGGGTTTCTCCCCTCCTCAGGTGTGCTGCTCCAGCCAGGCGTCCCCGTGCCGGTGGCTGCCAGCACCGGTGGTGGCGGTGGGGTCCCGCACGGTGACGCTGGCCCTGGGTGGCTGTGGGACGCTGGTGCTGGGCCTGCGCTACGCCTGGGCCGAGTGGCCCTGTGAGTACCAGTCGTGCCCCCTCTACAACACCCAGGGGCTGCCCGCACCCCCCTTCCTGCTGGACACCCTCCCCACAGGCAGCACCGACGGAGGGAGGGAGCTGCTTCTCCTCCCCGGCTCTGGGTTCTCCCAAGGGATTTAGGGGAGAGGAGGGAGCTCAGGCTTCTGGGTCCCTTTCCAATCCTGGGAGACAACGGGCTGGATTACTGTCCTACTAATGAAACAACTTTGCAGCTTCTCTTTGGCTTCAAGCCAAGGCTGCAGGGGCGGGGGGGGAAAAGCCAATTTACAATTAAATTTATGAAAAATGATATTAAGAAAAGCAGCAGGACACATCGATGGGAGCTGAACCCTTCACTGCTTCTCCCCCTGCCCGTGGAGCTGGTCCTGGCTCCCCAGGACACCCCATTTCTCAGGGCACAGACTGCTCACCCCCACGGTGGGGTGCTTGTGGGATCCAGGGATCAGCTTCCAGTTGCAGGGTAGAGGGGGGAGAGAGGAGCTCTGCCAAAAACTCACAGCCAAAGGCTAAGGCTGGGCTGGGACAGGGAGCTGCAAAGGGTATGAGTGCCTTCCACCTCCCTCTGTTAATAAACAATAAATAGTAAATAGTTAATAAACCAGCTAATTTTATTTCTGGATCCTTTTTTTCCTTCAGAGAAGTACCCTTTATTCCTCCATCCTCCCCCTTCTGCTCTAACAGCAGGGGAATTTGTGTGGAAGAGGCACAATGTGGCACCCAGTGCTTGGAATAAGAGAACCCCAGAGGTTCTGCACAAAACATTGATTGTTTAAACCTATTTTTCTGGAAAAACAAGAAGGGAAGGCCCAGGTGCAGGAAAAGCAGGTGGGCTCAGCCCAGCTGCCACATCACAGCTGTGTTAGAACCAGGGTAATGCACTCGAGCGATGCCAGCAAGAAGGATGTGGATCAAAGTGGATCCTGGGATCGCAGGATCCCTGCCTGCTCCTGGGTCAGGCAGAGCCAAGCGAGTCCCGGGAGGCTTTTCCCATCGTTTCCACTCCAGGCTTCGGTTCTAGACAGGGTGGGAAGAGCAGGCAGTTATTTAACAGTGTGATGGCACACTGGGATCCAGGCTTTCTCCAGCAGCGTGTGACTGGCCCATGAGCCAGGTGTGCTGGCCCTGCAGTTGCCATGGCAATGAGGATGTGAAATCCAGCTCGATCTGTGTGGTTTTTTTAAACCACAGCTCAGACTGCGTGTTCAGGGCCAGGAACGGAGCCCAGGCCTCCCAGCTCCTGCCTGCAGGGTTGAGCTGTCTCACACAGCCTGGAAATCACTGCAATGGGCACCGGGGATCCCTGTGAGACCCCAAAGGAGGCACCCACCTCCCCAAAACCCAAAGCATGTGGGAGAGGGAGCAGTGCAAGCCCCAGGGATGTGGCTCTCCCTTGGAGCCTGGCTCCCTTTCCACACACAGCCCTGCTGTGCCCGCCAGTGCCATGCAAACAGGAGAAGGGAGCAAGCATGGCATCCTTCGCACCAGCCCCCCAGGACTTAAAGCTCCCAATCCCACTCCGGCAGGCTGAGCTGCCAGAAACAGGGACCCTCGCGGCCCTGCAGTTTGCCCAGAGCTTGGATTTAAGTGGCAAGCTCTCTGCTTGCTGTTCCTATAGCAACTCCTGCCCACGCCTGGGATTGCAGTAGCATCACATCCCAGCTGCCAGAACCCTCTCCCAGAGCTGTCGGCCCTCACGGTGACCCCCAGCAGCCCCCCAACAACCCCCCAGACACCTCAATGTCTTGGCAAAGGGTTTAGGGCAGCGGTGGACAGATCCAGCCCCATTCCCGAGGTGGGATCTGGCAGTGTGGGAACCAAGAGGAGAGGGAAGTTGTCTCTACCCAAAGAGCCTACCTAGGGCCATGCCGTTGGAGAGGGCTGCGCCGCCCTCGGCCTCGGGGGTGCAAGCTTGGTGCTTGGGCTTGGTGGTCTCCAGCCCGGCCAGCAGCGTCATGAAATCAATGACGGTGTCGATGTCCTCCTTGTTGGCCGTGGCTTCCCTCAGGGCGCTGACGGCGTTGAGGCGGCCGAAGGAGGTCAGCTCGGAGATGTTGGCGCGGAGGAAGAGGAGGATGACGTTGAGGTCATTGAGGGGGCAGGTGAGCATCCTGCGGCTGAGCAGGTCGAAGGCAGGCAGCATCTCGTAGACGGAGAGCAGCCCCTTGTCCCACTGGCAGAGCTGCAGGGCATTGTAAATGACGACGGGGATAAGGAGGATGTAGACGCTGCCGACTGAGAGGCTGATGAGCTGGAAGATGGAGAAGAAGACCAACTTGCAGGGGATGAGTTGGGGGATGTGGGGCTCCGCCTGGAGCAGCCCTGTTTTGATTGAGCAGCTGAACTCATCCTGGAAGAAGATGTTGAGGTGGAGGAAGACCAGGTAGAGGCAGGTGGCAGCCAGGAACAGGAGAAGCAGCAGGTTCCTTAGGATGTAGATGAACGTCAGGGCGTGGGCGTGCTGCTTGCAGGTCAGGTACCGCTCCAGCAACGGGAACTCAAAATACCTCTCCCGGCGGGCCCTAGGGGCAGAGGGACACAGAGGGAGTGAGAGCCACCCCTCAAACTGCTTCACCCAAGTCCATCCTGGACACGGCCACAGCCACAACGCCCCAAGGAGGGACTCCAAGGGCCATGGTGACACGGCAGGGCCTCACCTCTCGTACTCCTCCCAGAATTGCTCCGGCTCAGCGCTGGCCAGCTGGACCTTCCTCATGTGCTGCACCAGGCGCACCGAGCGGTTGTAGGATTTATCCAGCTCGTCGATGATGAAGAGCAGGTCAGACTGCAGGGCGGGGGCAGCGGTGTAACGCCACAGCAGGTACGGCAGGTACATCAGCACCGCCACCACCAGCAGCGAGTAGGGGAAGACCTGGGCAAAGGGGACGAGAGGGCATTGAGGGTGCAGTGCATGCACCCAGGTGGCACTTCGGGGCACCCAGATGTGACTTTGACCCTACCTTGAGAGCCCAGAGGGACTTGGTGACAGCGCGTCCCTCGGCATCAAAGCCGTGGTGGATGAGGGAGTCCCAGCAAGCTGTGTCGGCGTAGGCAGACTGTTTCCCCGTGAAGTTGGTGGGAGAGAAGCAGCTGATCTGGGAGCCTGGGGTGGGGAGGAGGAGGAGGAGAATGAAACCTCAGCCGTGGAGGGTGGAGGAGCATTCCATAGCCAGGAGGGTGATTACATTTAAGGCATCACTTTGAATTAAAAAAGCCTTTTTCATGGTCGTTTTGGAGCTGCTTTTCCTCACAGCTGCATTTCCAGTAAGGACTTTTCCATCTCTTCCCAAACACAAACCCTTTGTGCACAGTGGTGTGTACATGGTGCCGGGAATTAGAGACCAGCCAGACTGGAGTAAAACCAAATCCCCAGGGGAAGCAGCAGAACGGCCGAGGCCAGATTTAGCCTGAGGTCACGACACACCATCAATGCATCCCTCTGTGCTGCCAGCACCCTCCTCCTATACAACCCCACGGCACCCAAAGGTGCTGGGCGCGAGCAGCTGAGGCTGGGCATCGATCCAGTGCCGCTCCGGGGGTTAGCATGGCTGTTCCCGGGCTTTCCCAGTGAACAGTGATCCATTAGAAACAATCAATAAACACCCATGACGCAGAACAGCTCCTAAAACAGGACTTCCAGGCTGCTCCGCCTTGGATCATGACACCGGCGCTAACACAAGGGGTTTGTGCTGTGACAACCAAACCCCCGCCGGCGATTGCCCTCAACCCAAAGATCCCTTTGGAAAAGCTGCGACTCACCGGCAGAGAACTCCCGGGCAAAAGCCAGCGAGACAAGGCAGAGGGGCAGCCCCACAGTGACAAACTTCAGCAGGCGATCGCTCGGCAGCTCCAGCCGCAGGCCCTTGGCTCGGGAACTGCCGGGATCCGGGAGCAGAGCATCGGAGAGCATGTACTCAGCAGCCGTGTGCGAGAGGGACATTTTGAAGCGGGGAAGAGGAGACGCTGGCAAGTGCTGCTGGTGCCCGGCAGCTCTGGTGTCACCTGAGGTATGACCGGCTCAGGAGCAAGTTGGCCGAGCTGAGGAGTCCCTGCCGAGCTCTGCATCCGATGGCTGTGAAGGACAGCTCAGACAGGGCGTTAAATTGCCCTGTAATTACAGGGGAAGCCTTTTCACAAATAGAAATAGAAAATCCCACCCCAGCAGCCACGGCAGCGGGCTGGGGAGGCAGAGTTAGCCCCTGACAGCATTCCTCCCCGCCAGGGTTCCCGCCCGGCCACGGCCACTCCCGGCTCCCCGTGGTTTTACGCCGCTCTCTCATCAGCCGAGGGATTTCTGGCGCCGTGGCCTGAGGGCACGGGGGTCCCTGGCTATTTTCACGGGAGGCAGGGGACAGGGCAATCCCCCAGGGAGAAGCCCCAGATACACAGCGGCTCCGTGGAGTACAAGGAGCCCTTTCCAGCACCCAAACCAGCTAGAGGGGACAGAGAACATCCTGCTGCCCCACCCCAAGGTCCTGGCACAGGCCAGGAGTCACCAAACGAGGCAATTTTGAGGCAGAACATCAGCTGCTATTCCCCAGATTGTCAATCCCTCCTCTCGCCTCCCTCTTGAAGTGGGGGAATCTGGCTCCAAGGAAAGCTCCTAAGGGCAAGGGATCCCAATAAGAGGATCTAGAAACAAGGGATGAGGTAACTGGAAGGGGTGGTGGGACAGAGCAGTTTCTCCCAGGAGCACAGTCAGTGCCCAGAAACCCGTGCTAACACTGCTGGCAGCACAGAGCAGGGACAGTCCCAGAGCTGCTCAGCCCAGCCAAGCCGAGGAACTCCCCATGCAGTCTCTCAGCACAGTGAAAAAAATCCACAGCCGCTGCCAAGTCACACTTTCGATGGATTTTCCAATGAAGGGACTTTCCAAATATGAGCTAAACAGCTCTAAAGGGAAAAGTGACAGCTCCAATCCAGGAGGGGCTGCACCTGGGTGTGCTCAAACCTGCCCAGGGACTGAGTCCCACCCAGCCAGAGCACACAGACACACAACCCCTTCCCTCGAGGGAACTGGAGCTTTTATTGCTCAGAGACAAGTCCAAAACACGGATCAGGTAGAGCCCAACGTCCACCCGGCCTCGTTTGTCTAAACTAGAGGCTCTTCAGTGTGCCCAGCTGCTTTCCTGTGCCAGAAGCACATGCAGGCACCTGCTCTGAATCCAGCAAGACCAGCACAGAGACCGCAGGCTTCACCTCACCGCCGGCTCTAAGGCGGGCACAGCCTTGTGCTGGACATCAGGAGATAACTGGCACCACTCCTCGTCAGTCCTTAGCAATGTCCAGCTCCAGCTTCCTCAGGGTGTTTTGGAAGAACTGGGGTGGTTTGCAGACGAGGTCTATGGGCTGGCCCAAGGGTAGGCAGAGCCGGTGGGCGTGCAGGTACAGGGGCAGGTGCCGAGCCTTGCTCTGCTGCAGCTTCAGCCTCCTCAAGGTGAGCTCAGGAAGCTTCTACAGCAAGGATGGAAATGTCCCTTCAGAACCCCAGCTCTTCAGCTGGGACATGAAATCCCTGGCCCACAAGGAGCCTGGGGACACAAGGGGCTGGATCCAGTGCAAGATCTGCCCTACCTGGGGCGCCAGCTTGCTCCAGTGCGAGTATTTGTGATCCCCCAGGATGGGGCACCCCAAGCCATAGGCCAAGTGGACACGGATCTGGTGCTTCACCCCTGAGAAGAAAACAGAAAGAGGAGAAAAGTAACATCCAGCCGTGCCAAGCCTCAGCTCCCACCCACCACGCTCAGTGCTGGACGAGGCTGTGCCGAAATTGCAGGCAGCCAGAGAACAGCTCAGCAGCAAACCATCGCCCCAGTGGGGCTTATTCCCAGAGCCTTGTCCCCAGAAGGATTCGAGCCGTGTCTAATGACGAGTTCCCACTTCCCAGTGCTGCTCCCAGCCCCCTCACCGGTGATGGGCTGGAGCTCCAGCAGCGAGCAGGCGGAGGCGCCGGCCAGCCGGCGGTACCGTGTCACCGCGCTCTCGGCGTTCCGGTTCTTGCGGATTTTCATCACCTTCCCATCCTCCGGACACAGGCGGTAGTTGGGAGCCAGTGTCATCTGAAGGGCGGTGAGAGGGTGAGCCAGGGGGAGGCAGGAGGGAGTGCTGGGGGTGCCGGGCTGGGATGGGCTCACCTTGTAGTGCGACTGGTGGCTTCGCACCTCCTTCTCCACGATGGGGATCTCCACGATGCCCTCAGCAGGGTCTGGGTCCCCCAGGACAATTGCCCTGGGCACGGAAAGCACAAGTCTGTGGGGTGTCATTCCTGCAGGAAGGCAGCCCTCCCCTCAGCTCTCTCCCACCACGCAGCCCCATAAAACGCTGCTGCCCCCCCATCCTGAGGACTGCCCCCTCACCCCTTCCTCAAACACCCTTCGCAGCCCCTTCTCCACCCAAACCTTTCCTACCAGTAGGTCTTCTCCACCTGACGGGTTTTGAAGAGCAGCCGGATCTTCTCCGCTGTCTCCTTGCTCCGCGCCAGCACCATGACACCCGTGGTCTCCTTGTCCAGCCGGTGGCAGAGGTGGAGGGGCTCAGCTCTCATGTTCTCCAGCATCTTGGCCAAAATGGGCAGCACATCAGTGATGCAGTTCTTGATGCCAGGGCCGCCTGCATGACCCACAGCAGGGCAGTGAGGGGAGTGGTCATCTCCCCACACCCCCTAAACCACGCTCAAGTGTGAGGGCAAGGCTGAGATCTGACAGTGACCAACTCCCAGGAACCCTCCCTGGGAAGAGAAACCCCAGCACAGGGAGGACAGAGACAGAGGATCCTGTCAGCGCCACGGAGCCGTTTCCACTCCCTGCTCTCCCTCACCGTGCACAGGGAGCCCATAGGGTTTGTTGATCACCACGATCTCCTCGTTCTGGTACACGGTTCCCTGCTTGAGGATCTTGGCCAGGACGTTGGGGTGAATCCGCTGCAGCTGATCGCTCAGAGCAGTGAGTTTCCGGAGCTGTCGCTGTGCTGGATCCTTGGGGATCTGAGGAGAGAACGAGACACTCAGCAGGGGATAAATGGCTCTTGGCTTTCACAGAGAGCTCCAGTGGGACCTGCAGCAACTCACTCGCCTTCCGTGTGCACCTGTGTCATGCCTGAGGGACAGGGTGGCATCCAGAGGGACCTGGATGAGCTCAAGCAGTGGCTCATGGGAACCTCATGGGGTTCAACAAGGCCAAATGCTGCTGCTGCTCCTGTGTTTGGGGCAACTCCTGGGATTGATCCAGGCTGGGATGAACAGATAGAGAGCAGCTCTGAGGGGAAAGACTCGGGGGTGCTGGTGGGTGAGAGGCTGGACATATCCTGTCCATGTGCCCTGGGCTGATCTCACAGCGTGGGCAGCAGGGGAGGGGGGATTCTGCCCCTCTGCCCCCTCAGGTGAGACCCCACCTGCAGAGCTGCCTCCAGCCCTTGGNCTCCAACGTTTCAGATGGATTTTCAATTGAGGTGGGAGAGGAACAACTTGTGAAATAACATCATAATAACAGGAATCAAGCCGGTGACGCTCATGGGTGACACTCGTGGACGTCACAAAGCCATTATCTGCATCACTGGTTATTTCCTCCTCTTTCCTACTTATTCCTAATTCTGTGGATTTCAACTTGGAAGACTTGCACAGAACTGAGATTTTTCTGGGCTGCTCCGTGTAGGACAAATCTTCTCCCTTTGGCAAATAATCCAAGATATTGGAGCAGATTTCCCGGAGAAGCTGTTGCTGTCCCATCCCGGGAAGTGTCCAAGGCCAGGCTGGACGGGCTTATAACAAGCTGGTCTAGCAGAAGGTGTCCCTGCCACGGCAGGCGGTGGGATGAGATAGGATTTAAATTCCTTCCCCCCGCTCCATCCCGGGATACACGGCCCGAGCCCCGCTCCCGGGGCCGCCCGCGCGGGGCACGCCGGGAGTTGTAGTCCAACCCCTGAGGCCCAACCGGCCGCTCCCCGCTCACCTCTCGCCGCTGCCCCGCGCTGCTCCTCAGCCGCTCCGCCAGCTCCTCCGCCCGCAGCCCTTCGGCCTCCCGCCCGCTCCCGCTGAGGCC
>VZRE01004991.1:633289-701137 GCA_013396775.1 Cephalopterus ornatus
CCGGCCTGCGGGCTCGGCCCCTTCCCCGCGCCCCCCGCGCCGTCGGCGCTCGGGGCCGAGGCGGAGGACGAGGAAAGAGGTGGGTCCCGGAGCCGCCCGCGGAGCACGGGCGGACCGCCCGCCTTCCCCCCGCCCCGAGGGCTGCAGGGGAACGGGGAGAGGGTTCAGATCACAGCCCCGGCGCGAGGAAGGACTTCTCTCCGCCGAGGGTGGGACGGGGAGCTCGTGGGTTCTCTCTGGAGACATTCCAGACCCACCCCGTGTCACCTGCTCCAGGTGACCCTGCCTGGGCAGGGCGGGGTTGGACTGGGTGGTCCCTGCGGGCACTGGGAGGAAATGGAGCTGCACAGAGTTCGATTTCGGGACTCGCCCACCGGTGGTTTTCGGTGTTCCCCTTTTACTCATGTTGGCTCGTAAACAGCACCTGGTGTTTTTCTTTAGTTAACTGCAATTCCCAGGATCATCCTAAAGCAGTGCCTCGATCCCACACATTCAGCTCACATCATGTGGTGTGTGTGTTCAGCCACGAGAGAAAGAGCACACACGCGTATCATGCGGACCGTCCAAAGTGTTTTTCCACTTTGAGAAGCAGAACATTCTCTCTTTCAAAGCACTTAGCCAAGGTCGACCCTCCCTTTCGATTTCGATTAGCTAAATGCAGGTGCAGAGTGGCTCAGCTTGCTCCCACAATCTCCAGAGGTCCCTCGCAGCCCTAACGATTCTGCCATTCCACTTGTGTTATTCCACTGTGCTGCCTCTCCCCAGTGCCGCTGGCGGAGCTCTCGCTGATGAACAAGCTGATCCACACATCCCTGGTGGAGTCTGACCAGCACGTGGAGATCCTGCAGCGGGACCCCAGCTCCCCGCTCTTCTCCGTCAAGACCTTCGAGGAGCTGCCCCTGTGAGTAGCCACAGACGCCGGCCCCGCCGAGCACCAGCACCACTGGCCACCCTCACACGGGCCCTTGGGATGCTTTGTTTCCACAGGAAGAGGGAGCTCTTGCGGGGGGTTTACATGATGGGCTTCAACAGACCATCCAAAATCCAGGAGCAGGCTCTGCCACTCATGCTGGCGTACCCGTGAGTAGGAACACGAGCCCCAGCTCCGCACGGCATCCCGGTGCCCCGACCCCTGCGCTCCACTAAGCTGCCTTTGCCTTGCAGGCCCCAAAATCTGATTGCCCAGAGCCAGTCAGGGACAGGGAAAACAGCAGCTTTTGTCTTGGCCATGCTGAGCAGAGCCAATGCCAACGAGAAATACCCGCAGGTAACGCAGGACAGGGAGAGCTGATGCAGGAGGGGTTGGCCCAAGTGCCCGGGACGCTGCTGGGGCCAGAGCTCCAGGCTTTGTCCCTGTCCCTGTGTGACTTCACCCACTGGAGGGGGATGACAAACCCCCAGGTCCAGCTTTTCTTAAAACCATGTAGCAGTGACAGGTAGGACTGAAAGAACAGTGCCTGCCCCAGGGAGGCACTTTGGCTTGCCAGAGTGGATCAATCCAGGCTTCATTTGTCCTGGAATTTAAATTTTGAGGAGCAGCTGTAGACACTGCTGGTTTTCTGGCGGCTCAAACGCCCCCAGTCCCCTCTCTGGGTGCAGAATCAGCTCTGCCTGCTGGTTCCTGCCGTGTAACATCTCACGTGCATGGGGTGGCTGAACCAGGGCACAGGAATGAGCCGTGCCGTGCTTCCAGAGAGGAATTTCCTCCTCAAAAACAGTGACAGTGGCTTCTTTCTGCCCCCATGGCTGGAGCTGGGAACACAGCCCAGCTCCCAAACCTCCAGCCGTGCCCGGCTGCCCGATACCGTGCCTCAGTGCTGTGCAATGCTCCTGTGCTCCTCTTGCTGTCCCTGCCCTTGTTGCCGGACCAGTGTGTCCCACCCTGGGCCTGACAGCTCCCTCCTCTCCTCTCCTCTTCCACCAGTGCCTCTGCCTGGCTCCCACCTACGAGCTGGCCCTGCAGATCGGGCAGGTGGTCCGGACCATTGGGAAGTTTTGCACTGACATCAAGGTGAACTACGCTGTCCGGGGAAACCGAAGTGAGTCCAGCACAGCTACTGGCACTGCCCCGGGAGTGGGAAGGGAGCATGGGGATCCCCTCTTAGAGCCTGGAGCTATCAGGGACCACCCAGACTGCCATGAAGGCCAATAAAGTAGTGCCTGTGTCCCCCTCTCCTGCTGAGGAGGCTTTCCTACCATCTCTGGCTGCTTCCAGACTCCCCCTTCCCACATAGGGCTGGTTCCCACCCCCGAGGCTGCAGGGAAGTGTCATGATGACCCCTGGAAGGCATCACTGAGCAGCCAGAGTCTGAGTGAGCCAAGGAGAGGCACAGAGCAGCAGAGAGCTGTGTGCCTGGAGACAGCCAGATGCCTTTTTCCCCTCGCAGTTCTGAAGGGCATGGTGCTGGAGGAGCAGATCATCATCGGGACGCCGGGCACCACGCTGGACTGGTGCTTCAAGCAGCGCATCCTGGACCTGACCAAGATCTCCTTGTTCGTGCTGGATGAGGCCGACATCATGATCGACACGCAGGGCCTCTCCTGCCAGAGCATCCGCATCCACAGGTGAGTGTCCCTGATTGCTGAGGTCCCACTTCCCTGCTTTCCTCCCTCTTTTAGACGTGGTGCTGAAGGCGCTTGTGAGGGGTCCAGCTTTCCCTAAAACCACGTCTGCTGGACACGTGGGTAGACTTTTACCTTCCTTACCTTTCCTCTGAGCTGTTGCAGCCTAGAGAATCATAGATTGGTCTGGGTGAGAAGGGACCTTAAAGCCCATCTTGATCCAACCTCCCTGCCATGGGCACAGATGTCTTCCACTAGACCAGGTTGCTTCAAGTCCCATCCAGCCTGGCCATGGACACTTCCAGGGATGGGGCAGCCACAGCTTCTCTGGGCAACCTGTTCCAATGCCTCACTACCCTCACAGCAAAGAAATTCCTCCTCATATCCAATCTAAACCTCTTCACTTTCAGTGTGAAGGCATTCTCCCTTGTCCTGTCACTCCAGGCTCTTGTAAAAAGTCTCTCTCCATCTTTCTTGTACCCCTCCTTGGCTTCCCTTTCCATCAAAGGCCACACAAAATTAGCTTAAATTCAGGTGGATGTCCTTCTCCTGGACAGCAGCCGCTCACTGGGACTGAGGGGGCCTTTTTCCTGCCACAGGGCTCTTCCCACGAGCTGCCAAGTGCTGCTGTTCTCAGCCACCTTCAAGGAACCCGTGCGGGCCTTTGCCGAGCGGATCATCCCCGACCCCATCGTGATCAAGCTGCGCGAGGAGGAGCTCACGCTGAGCAACATCAGGCAGTACTTCATGGTGTGCCAGAACTCAGAGGAGCAGTACAAGGCCCTCTGCAACCTCTACGGCAGCTTCACCATCGGCCAGGTCATGATCTTCTGCCAGGTAACGCCCCTGCCCTGGAGAGCCCCGCACTGGCCGTTGGGGATGGCAGGAATGGGTCCTTCTGCGGTGTGGACACGGGGGGACAAGACCCCCAAAACAAGACCCCAGGGGGGTGTTGAAATTCGCTGGGAGCTCCCTCAGAAGGAGCAGGGGATTTGGGAGGCGGGGCAGTTCTGGGCCTCAGCCTCTCCCCGCGTGCGCAGACCCGGAGGCTCGCAGACTGGCTGTCGGAGAAGATGAGCCGGGACGGGCACCAAGTGGCCACGCTGACGGCGGAGCTGACGGTGGTCCAGCGGGCCAGCGTCATCCAGCGCTTCCGTGAGGGCAAGGAGAAGGTCCTCATCGCCACCAACGTCTGCGCCAGAGGTATCCTGGGAAACCCAGCATCCCTCGAAACACGCCAGGGCCTGCGGTTCTTCCGCGTGGATGCCGTGGGACGAGGCGATCCCTTTCCACAGCCCCTTTCCCTCTCTTCCAGGGATCGACGTGCAGCAGGTCACCACCGTGGTGAATTTTGGCCTCCCCAGGGACATGGAAGGAGAGCCGGATTTTGAGACCTACCTGCACCGAATTGGGAGGGCGGGACGCTTCGGACACCGCGGCATCGCCTTCAGCATGGTGGAGAACGCGACCGTGGAGCTCGTGCACAAGATAGAGGAGCATTTCCGTGAGTATCCAAGTGGATCCACCGCTCTGGGAGGCAGGACTGGGACTGTGATCCCCCTCCGGCTCATCCTCTCCCTCAGACCTTGTGGGGCTGCTCCTCTCCCCAGGGCTCATCCCACTGGGAAGGGGTGACAGAAGCAGCCTTTAGGGTGGTTTGTTGCTCCCCAGCAGCCAAATTTTCCGAGAAACAGCCCCAGAGATCGTGTGCAACTCACAGGGGACGTTACCAGCACCCAGGATGCCTCAGCATCTCCTTTTTTTCCCTCCTTCAGGCATTTTTTCTGCCTTTCCCTGCAAATCCTTGTCCCGGGGGACCTGGTGCCGCGGCTCAGCTCAGCCCTGGCTGTGGGACAGGAGCTGGCAGCTGGGGAAATCTTTCCTGAGTGGAAATAGATTGTCACTTGTTAACATCAAGAGGATTTTCATGGGATTTGCCAGATGCTGTGGCTGCACCAATTGCTTTTTGAATCCCCTTGCCTGTTTTCCCTGTGATTTTTAGGGGGAAAAAAGGGTTATGGAAACCTTTTGGTGGGCAGAAAATGCTGTTCTTTCCTCAGCTCTGGCCTTGGAGCTGCTCAACTCTCTTGGTTCCTTTAAATTTCCACTTGTCCTTTAAACACCAAGCGAGCCCGTGGCAGACACCAGGCAGGGAAGACACGAGCCAAATAGTCCGGCAAAGATTGTTCCCAAGCAGCTGGAATAACTGGGATGTGGATGGGCCTGACCACAGCCATGGCCAGAACGAGCCGAAGGAGCCCAGTATGAGGATGAAGATCCAAGGGGATGAACTCCTGGCGATCTGACTTGTGCTTTTGCACATCGTGACGTTGGGATTCGAGGACATGAGCCCTCCCTGTCCCACGTGGCTGCAGAGGTGGGAGCAGGGAGCGGGGGCACATCCACAGGCTGAGCCTGGTCTGCTGCTGCTGCAGGGCCGCCTCTTGCTCTTGCTGCCGTGCCTTGGCCGCTGCCCTGACCCTGTTCCCCTCGTGCTTCCTCCCAGCTGATTTCCCCACTTATCCAGTTCCCTCCGCGCTTCCTCCCAGTGGATTTCCCGCTGGAGGGAGACGCTGCAGCGAGGGCTCTGGGAGGTTCCGAGCTGGCACGGGACACACAGGCAGTGCAGACACCAGCTCAAGGGGGGACAAGCTCTGCTCTCACCTCCTGACAACTGCTCTTTCCTTCCTGCAGAGACCACAATCAAGCAACTGGACCCGGACGACATGGATGAGCTCGAGAGGCTTGCAGCTGAGTGAGGAGTGGGGATTCACTCCCCCAAATCCGAGTTCTGGTTCATAACAGGAGGAAAAGTTACAGGGGAAAACTTCCCGGTTTGTGTTCTGAAGCTGTTGAGTTTTGGTGTGTTGCCTGAGGAGAGGCCGGGGCAGACCTCATCCCGCTAGATGGCAGCAGGAATCCACCGCTGCCATCCCGAATCCCGGGGCCGAAATCCAAGTGTTTGGGGTCCTGGTGGTGCAGGGAGAGAGATTGGACCCCTGGAGGTCCAAAATCCAAGTGTTCGGTGTCCCAGTAGTGCAGAGAGAGTTGTTGGACACTGGGGGCCCAAAATCCAAGCATTTGGGGTTCCAGCAGTGTAGGGAGAGAGGCTGGACCCTGGGAGCGGCCTGTCCCCAGCCCAGGGCTGTGTTTGTGCCTTTGTTAATCTTAAATAAATTGTTTGTAATCCTCAGGGTGGCTCCTTCCTTAGCAAAATCCCCTGAAATTTATCACCCCTGGCAGGAGGGTTGTGTTGTCAATGGTGGTGTTTCTCAGATCAGCCACTGCCCTCCACTCCCCTCATCCAAATTTCTTCCCAAGCCCGACCTGCAGGAGCACAAAACAGACCAGAGCACTGCTGGAGGCACGTGGCAGCGGGATCGGGGCCTGGCCCTGGCTCTGCAGCCCCTCTCCACCAGCTTTAACCCCTTTGGGGCACTTCAAGGCCCGAAACCTCTTTGCAGGAAGTCGCGTTCAGTGTTAACAGTGTAATTGTGGTAACGAGCAATTAATTCTAGTTAAAGAATTGGGGAGGGGACCAGAAGGTGGCAGGTCATTTTCCAGGCTTTCCTGAGTGTTTCCAGATCCCTCCCTCACGTGCACCCAGAAATCCCCCCTCCGGGGCGCTCTGGCCCCCCGGCATTGCGTTACGGCACGGCCGCCCCCATGAATGTTTGATGGGCCGGGGCTCGGCAGGGAGCGGGGGATGAAATATCAAACCCCACTCCTGGCCCGGCTTCCCTGGCTCCAAACCCCCGCCTTCGATCACGGTGGAGTGGCAGTGTATTTTCTCCCTCCTTTAGCCCCAAAAATTTGGGCGGTAAAAGGGAGCACTCTGGAATTCGACTCCCCCGCGCGGGGAAGGCGAGGATGCTGCCATTCCTGCCGCGAGCGCGCCTGTCCTCAGCCCCGAGATTGCAGGGGCCGAGGCGGCAGCAGCGGCGTCGGGTTCCCCCCTGCACCGACGGGTTGATAAATAATTAACGGTTAATCAGGGCCAGGCCTGATTACCCGGGAGTAACCGGAGAGGAGATGGGGCCGGAGAGCACAGCCCTGCTTCAGGCAGTGCCGGTGCCGGACATGGCGCCATGGAGCGTGGCCGGGCAGTGCCGCTGCCTTGGAGGGGGCCCTGGATCCTGTGCCTGCTGCCGGCGCTGGCAGGGGGTGAGCAGGGACCCCTCCCCGCATTGCCAGGGTGGGGGGCGAGCAGAGGCCTGACCTGATGGACACGCTGCCCCCGGGGCAGGGCAGCCGCTGGTGGCCGGCGAGGCGGCCTACGAGGAGTGGCAGGTGACGGGCGTGCGAGGCCGGGCGGTGGAGCTGAGCTGTGGGCTGGTGGCCGCGGCCCCGCCGGCCGTGGTGTTCTGGAGCTTCACGCCGCGGGGCGAGGGGCCGCCGCGGGCCGTGGCCGTGGGCTCGGGCCAGGACGTGGTCGTGGCCCCCGGCACGGGGACGCTGGGCCGGGTGACGCTGCGCAACGGGACGCTGGAGCTGCGGGAGCTGCGCGTGGCTGCCCAGGGCCGCTTCCTCTGCCAGGGGCTCTTCCCGGAGCGGGGCCGGCTCCGCGTGGGATACGCCGCCGTCCTCCTGCGTGTCCTGGGTAAGCCCCCGCCGTGGCCACCCTGAGGGGCCCTGCTGGCCATCAGTGGCCAGGATCGTGCCCCCCTGCACCACGGTCAAGCAACCCCTTTCCTGGTAGCCAGCAGAGCTGTCCACTGGCCATTGGAACACCCCATTAGCCAACAAAGGGCTCCACCCGTTAGTAAAGCGTGGCAGTAGCCAGCATAGTGCTATGCTAGCCAATGAAGGGCCCCGCTAGCCAATGGAGAGCCCCACTAGCCAACAAGGTGGCTCACCAGCAAGTCTAGCACCCCACTTGCCAACAAAGCACCCCACTAGTCAGCAGAGTACCGTGTTTGCCAGCATAGTCTGCCACTAGTCAGCAAAGCCCCCCACTAGCCAACATAGCACCCCACTAGCCAGTATGGCATCCTACCAGCCAAGGTAGCTTAACACCAGCCAACATAGCACCCACCAGCCAATGAAGAGCCCATTAACTAACCCAGAGCCCACTAGCCAGCCCAACACACCACTAGCCAGTGAACAGTGAATCCTCTTGCCTCCAGCCAGTGTAAGCCCCTACTAGCCAATGTAGAAGCCCACCAGCCATTCCCATTTCCTTGCCCTGGCCACCGCAGCATCCCACCACCCTTAACTGGTCTCAGCAGCCACTCTACCCCATCCCCACACCCACAGCCAGGATGCTCCTCACTAGCCCATTGGGTGTCCTCAGTAGCCATCCTACTGGCCGCTCCAGCACCTCACTAGCTGACCAGTCATCTGGGCTGGGAGGGGGGGACGGGTGGGCCCTGGGGGGATCCCGCTGTCTGCAGGGGCCACTCACAGCTCAGTGCCCCCAGTGCCCGTCTCCAAGCCCTTCGTGCGGCCGACGGCGGCGGCGGCAGTGGAGGGGGCGGCGGTGGCCCTGACGTGCACTGTGCGGGAGGGGACGGAGCCGCTGAGCTTCTCCTGGCAGCACCAGGAGCCCCGGGGGGGTCCCTCAGTGTCCCCCAGGGGGCTGGGGGGCTCCGGGGCAGAGCTGCGCCTGACGCCCACCAACCGCAGCCACACGGGCTGGTACCTCTGCACCGTGAGCAACGAGGTCAACAGCCACACCAGCGAGCCCGTCTACCTGGACATCGTCTGTGAGTGCCCCGGGCACCGCCCTCACGGGGGGCCTCAGCCACCAGCTGGGGGGGCATCTTTGGGGCTGGAGATGCCAACATGGCACATCCGTGGCCACCACGATGATTCCATGGCCGCCAAGCACCCTGCCACCATGGTGCATCCATAACCACTATGGTATATCCATGGGCATCACATACCCTAGTACTGGGATGCCTCCACGGCCACCGTATCGCCTCTATGGCTACCACGGTGTGGCATGTTGCCACTGTGACATATTCACGGCCACCGTACGCCCCATCACCATGATGCCTCCATGGCCACCATAACCTGTCCATGGCTGCTGTATGGCTACTGGGTGCCACGCTACCAAGGCCTGTCCATGACCACCATGCACCTTGTTACCTCGATATCTCCAAGGCCACCATGGCACATCCATGGCCACCAAGCACCACAGTATGTCCATGGCCACCAACCCCCACAGTGTGCCCTTTCTAAGGAGGCTTTGCTGCCCCGTTTCCCACCAACAGGATGATGCCCTGGGGAGGGCTGTGTCCCCTCTGTGGGGACAACCCCATGGCTAAAGGATCCCTGTGCACCCACAGATGGCCCCGACGAGCCGGCCATCAGCGTGGAGCCCTTCTCCCCTGAGCAGGGGGGCTTCTCCGCGGGCGAGCGGGAGGACGTGGTGCTGAGCTGCCTGGCTCCCTCCAACCCCCCCAGCCGCTACGTCTGGCTGCACAACGGCACCCAGGTGCACATCGGCCAGACCTACGTCATCGCCGCCATCGCCCGCGCCCAGGCGGGCACCTACACCTGCCTGGCCGAGAACACCCACCTGCAGACCCGCACCCAGGCCACCATCGTCCTCACCGTGTACTGTAAGTAACCGCGCAGAGGGGGGCCGGCGGGGCCCCCTGGGGTGAGAAGGACCAACGCAGCTCCCTGGTGAGGATGTGGGTGCGAGGGACAGTTTGAGGGGGGTTGGGGGAGAGCCTTCAGCCTCCCCCAGCGCTGATGGTCTCCTGCAGATCCGCCGGCCGGGAGCCCCAGCTGCTCTGCCCTGGCCACCGGTGACCTGCAGGATGTGGCCCTGCGGTGCCGCTGGCTGGGGGGCTTCCCCCTGGCCCAGCTGCGCTGGGTGGGCTCCCTTGAGGAGGAGAAGGAGGAGGAGGAAGAGAGGGTGATGGGGACCAGTTTTTCCATGGCCACCAGGATCCAGCCAGGGGCAGCCACAAGGAACGGCAGCTCCTTCTCCTGTCTGGCCTCCCACCCCGCTCTGCCGCAAGGGGCTGCATGTGGGACCACCCTGTGTGAGTGACGATGGGTCCAGCTGCCCCCCAAGCCCCTTCCTGACCCCCCGTGTCACCCCAGCGCCGCGGTGACCCCGTGCCATGGCTGCACCACGGGATGGGCACCCCAGGGTGCTGCTGCCTTCGCTCGGACACCCGGGACCCCCAGCTTGCTCCAAAATGGGGGTCCCCACTGCGCAAAGCCGCGGAAAAAGCCCCCCATGCCCTTGGGTGGGGTGGTATCTGATTTTGGGGGTGCTTTGGCACAGCGCGGCAGGGCCCCGCCCCGACACCGCTCCATCCCGCAGGGGTCCCGTCGGGCAGCCCCACCTGCGCGGCAGCGGCCACCAAGGGTGACGAGTACGTGATGCTGCAGTGCCGGTGGGAGGGGGGCACGCCACCCGTCACCCTGCACTGGCGGGACGGTGGGGGCCGGGCCTTGGGGGACCCCACACCCTCCACCGCCGTCCTGGTGCTGAGCACCGAGGGCGGCCTGGGGGGCCGGGAGTTCGTCTGCGCGGCCACCCACCCGCTGCGGGCCCCCGCCGAGTGCCGCCTGCGCCTGGGTAAGCCAGACCCGTCCCCGGTGCTCCCACCGTGCCACCGTGCCGTGTTGGGGTGGCACGTCCCCGCCCGCACTGTCCCCCCTTCTCGCCGAGCAGAGGTCCCCGATGTGGAGGCGGCCAGCGAGGTGGCGGTGCTGGAGGGTGGCGAGGCGCTGCTGACCTGCCGGCAACGGGGCACCAGCGCCAGGCTCAGTGCCACTGTGGCTTGGTACGACCCCAAGGAGAGGGAGGTGACACCGGGGCTGGCCAAGTACCGGCTGGAGCAGGGAGAAGCGTGGCTTAACCTCACTGTCCTGGATGCCGAGTGGCCGGGGGACGGCGGGATCTACCGCTGCGCCGCGACTAACGCCGTGGGCACCGCCAGCCTCCCCGTCCGCCTCCGCGTGGACCGTGAGTCCTGGCAGGGCTAGGGCGGGGTCCCCCAAGGTGGGCTGGGGGCGTCAACCCCCTCCTGCCGGGTGCCATCTCCCCGCAGGGTACCCGGCCCCCCCCAACGTCACCATCAGCAAGCTGCGCTACACGCGGGCGCGCACCGAGGTGCAGCTGGAGTGGCGCACGCAGGGCACCGGCAACCTCACCGGCTTCGTGGTGCAGCGGCGCCAAACCAAGAAACCCCTCCGAGAGGCGCCCAGCCCCTGGGAAACGGCCGCTGGCAACATCGAGCCCCAGTCCCGCGACCGGCGCCTGCGGGGGCTGGACCCCGCGGTGCTCTATGCTTTCCGCGTCCTGGCCGTCAACCACCGCACGGCCGGGCACCCCTCCGAGGTGCAGACGCCAGGTG
The DNA here is from genome assembly GCA_013396775.1 of Cephalopterus ornatus. Classification (NCBI taxonomy): domain Eukaryota; kingdom Metazoa; phylum Chordata; class Aves; order Passeriformes; family Cotingidae; genus Cephalopterus; species Cephalopterus ornatus. Next base: position 644,176 of record VZRE01004991.1, read on the forward strand.
AAGTGGGCAGGGTCTGCTGTTCCGTAGGGGCAGAGCAGGGTTTGAGTGGAGAAGGGCAACGTTTCCATCCTGATGGAGCTGAGGAGCTGAGTGAGAGCAGCCGCCAGTAGGTTTTCAGAGTGAACAGGCACAGGCTCGCACGGTCCCTGGCGTTTCTGGGCTCTGCTCGTCCCTGCTGCCTGCCATACTCCCTTTGCTCTCTTCCAGCTGAGCCTCCCTTCGAGGCCTACCCGGCGGTGACGGGGGCGGCGGTGGCCGGGATGCTGGTGGCCACCGCAGCGTCACTCCTGGCCGTGCGCTGCATCGCCCGCCACCGGGAGACCCTCCCACGTGAGTGCCAGCCCTGGGGGGCTTGTGGGCTGGAGCCTTGAGCCCCACACCTCACGTCCTTCTGTCTCCCCAGGGCTGCACGACCTGCTCTTCCGCACGTGAGTGCCCAAATCTCTCTGCCCCACTGTTCCCACGCCCTGGCGCCAGCGACACCCCGCATGTGCCCCCCAGGGCCGGTCCTGGCGCCCAGGAGCCCGTGGACACGCCGGAGGATGCTGAAGCAGCCGCGAGCGGGGAGGAGGAGACAGCACCAGCACCCGGAGATGTGCCTGCCCCCAGCACAGCGGCAGGTACCCGCACCCCGGGGCGAGCCGAGGGCTGAGCCACCCACCCAGGTGACACCAGGTGTCACCGGGGCTCTCCCACCCCTTGCAGAGCCGCTCTCGGCACCGTCAGACACCACCGATGACCCACCAGCTGATGTCACCATCTCCGCGACGGCGACGCCGTGACCACTCCGGCTTTTTCCTCATTATTTTCCTTCCTCCCCTCGTTCCACACCACGGGACGGCAGCGCCCACCCACCTGTGCCACGTCAGGCTGGGAGGCAGCTGGCTCCAAGTGCCGCACCCGGAGGAAGCCCCTCCGGCTCAGCCTCGGGCCTGCAGTTACCGCTGGAGCTAAAATAAATATTTAGGCTACAATAAATAGTTTCTCACCGATGGCAGAAAAAAATCCCTGAGGGCCGAAGTGCCGCCCTCAGGCCCAGAGCTGGCGTTGGACGGGGATGCTGCTCTGGGACTGAGTTTTCTGTGGTGCAAAAACAGCCACGAAGATTTGGGGGGCAGGGAAGGGGCCTCGTCTTTGCCCCAAGCTCCCCATTTTCAGGCCAGACCACAGGAGGATAAAAACAGTGACTGGTGATGGCTTTTCCCCATGATGGTGCAAGCATGGAGGGAGGCAGGGTCTAAGGAATGTGTCAGGCACTTCCCAGCCTTCCTCAACCCTCATCTTTTGGTGTCTGTGGAAACAAGAGAATGTTGGGCCATTTGTCCTATAATTGGTTAATTATCCATTGGGAAGTACCAAGTGACATCTCAATCAGTGCCTACAGAGCATCAATCCCCACGCCGGCCATAGAGCAGCATCACTCTTTTTATGGAACCATCCCCAAAAATACACACTCTACCCCAAACCCCTGCAAAACAGCATCGTTTCCAAATACGTAACATTTCAAAGGGATATTACAGATTCTCTGGAAAACAGAGTGTCTTTATCCAACACACCCACGATACAGGTGGGGATTTCAGCAAGGTCATTTAAAACCGTGGTTAAATCTCGGTGTTTGGGGAGAATGAAGCAGCCAGAGGTAACCCCCAACCTCTCCATTGCAAAAGGGGAAAACCTCGTAGCAGGTCTTGTGAAGGGAAAGTCCAGACTGCGAGGAGAAGATAAACAAAGGGGGAGGAGGGGGCTCTGTGGTGGCTCTGGGGTACACGCCAGTCAAAGCCCACGGGTGTGAGGTCCAGGGTTTGCAGGGAACTTCAGAATAAGGCAGCTCTGGCTGGGAGGATCCAAAACCCTAAAAAAAAAAGGGCAAAAAAATAAATACAACCATAAATAAGGCAAGAGAAGAGAAGAGGAGAGAAGAGAAAGAAAAAGAGAAAGAGAGAGAGAAAGAGAAAGAGAAAAGAGAATGCAAGGCTTTGGGAAGAGCTCATTGCGACCTTCCAGTACCTGAAGGCAGCTTATAAAAGGGGGAGGAACTTTTTATATAGGCAGATAGTGACAGGACAAGGGGGAATGTGTTCCCACTGACAGGGGTCAGGGTTAGATGGGATATTAGGAAGGAATTGTTCCCTGTGAGGGTGGGGAGGCCCTGGCACAGGTTGCCCAGAGAAGCTGTGGCTGCCCCATCCCTGGAAGTGTCCAAGGCCAGGTTGGGCAGGGCTTGGAGCAACCTGGGCTAGTGGGAGGTGTCCCGTGGCAGGGGGTTGGAACGAGATGAGCTTTAAGGTCCTTTACAACCCAAACCCTTCTGGGATTCCGTGAAAAGGAAAAAGTCCACCCCAACACTCGGAACAGCCCACGGAGACACTGCTGCCAAAGCAGATCTCGCATTGGCCTCTCTCAAAACTCCACGACTGGTGAAGTTGCACCTGTAGCCCTGAGCTTCCCGAGGGGTTTGGAGCAACCACAGCCAGGCCAGTACAGCCTCCTTCTTTTCCAGCCTGGCCAGGAACACACTGCTCCGTGCAAAGGTGCTGCACACACGTCGCCCCGGGGCAGCCGTCACCCTAAGTCATGCACCTCGTTTCTTGGGATCATGCACTTGTGAGTTGTGTGGGGGAGGGAGTGCTTTACAAGCACAAGGTTGTTTTATTTTCTGGGATTAAAACTGGAAAAGAAAAAGCAAAAAAAACCTACCCAAACCCTGCAGTTAAGGTTGCAACACCTCCATCGTGCTGTGTCCGGGGAGGGTGGGTTCCTGATGGCCACGTGCAGGGCCGGTGGGAGCTGCTCCGACACGACGGAGTTATCCAAGCTGTTAGTACTCCCTCAAACCAAGAGTAGAAGTGGCTTTTGTCTTCTGTGAGCGGGAAGGTGAGACAGGCTGGATTTCCACCTGTACTTTTGCAGACATAAGAGTTATCAAGCATCTGAAGACACAGTCACTGACCCAAGCTCTGCTTCAAGCTGTGCTCTGGATGGACTCAGCTGAGGCTCATTTTTCTTATTTGTTTTCTCATTTCCCCATTGAGATCTTCCCAGAGAAACCCAAAGAGGATGGGATGTGTTCATGGAAAGGATGGTTTGAGTACCATGTTGCCGAGCTGCCAGGGAGGTGGCAGCCCTTGGTCACAACATCAGACCTGCTTAAATCCCCGTCTCGGGCTCCTCGGAAGCGCTCCTCACACTGGTAACGTGCCACGGAAACACACTCCACATTTCCCATCCTCGTTCTTTATATTATTACAATTCTTTTTTTATACACATAACCAGGCTAGTTTTGCGGTGTGTGAGGGGGGGAAAAAAAATAACCAAAAAAAAAAAAAAAAAAAAAAAAAAAAAAAAAAGGGATTTCAAGGCATAAATAATATAAAAAGGCAACCATTTTGAAAACCAAGATACATTCATATGACACTACTACAAAAAATAAATAGTGACTCTCTCTGTTATAATTAACATCCCCCCATCACTCCCTCTCAGCGACACTGGCAGTTCCTGGCGTTAAGTGGGGACAACGGTCACTTCCTCAGGTTTCCCGCAGCTGGAGCTGCCGAAGGTCCCCAGAACCGTTTAAGGTGACTCCGGATGAACTCCATCCTGGTTTTTCCTTACAGTCCTTGGAAACAGGCTGCAGAATGAGGGGGCTCCAGCTCAAAATGCGGTTCGATGTTTCCGAGTGCACGCAGCTGTCGCCTGCGAAGCAAGAGCAGGGCGGGTGGTTGTTGTTGGGTGTTTTTCAGCAAATCTCTCTGTCAGCAAAACAGACCCATGCGCCCCCAGAATTCCTAATTCCAGTGGGTGATGCTCTTTGGGCTCAGGCTCATTCCCACTGTACCAGGCACAAGCACAGGGCACCGGCTCTGTCCTGGCACGGCACTGCTCACACTGGTGAGGTCAGCCCAGCTCCCTCCCTGTGCCTGTTCCTGCCTCCAGGATGGCTCTGGGCCCTCAGGAATGCCTGCTCATTAAGAAAAGCTCCATTAGGCAGCTTTTCAGCAGTGCTGGAGCCCACTGGTGCCCTGTGGGGGCAGCATCAATCAGTCACAGCCTCGTTAGGTGCTGGATGAGCCCCCGTTTAGAGGCATCAATCACTAGGACATGACAGGACCAGGCACAAGGCGGGGACGCTTAACCTTCCTCAAAGAGCCAGCTCTTTTGTGGGCTTAATGACTAGCTTCTCCACGATCAATTAAGCAACCTAGAGCTGCCCTGCAGAATACTGCCGGCCCCAAAGCCAGGTGCTGTCCTCCCCGGGATGCCTCACCGTCCGTGCAGCCCATGGAGAGCGGGCTCACGCCCTGCTGGCAGCAGGGGTGCCGGGGGGACAGCTGCTCCGCGCCCTCCTTGCCGTCCTCCAGCCGGGCGCCGCACTTGGGGACGGCGGAGGCCAAGCACATGGCCACCATGACGTGGGGGCTCAGGGGCTTCATCTCCACACCGTCCTGCTGGAAAGGTGCTCCGAGGGGCACCACGGGCAGGGCGGTGCTGCCGAAAGTGCCGTTGGTTTTGGTGAAACACCTGCGGGCGGGACAGAGGCCATAGTTACTCAGAGCGGCTTCTTTCTCCCTCCCCAACCCCTTATCTTGAGCAAATGCAACTTTTAAGTGCTTTACGACATGTCAACAGTCAAATCAGTTTTAAATATATTTTTGGAGCAATCCTGACATTAAGAAAAGGACAAAGTGGGGTTTTTTTTTCTCCCAACAGACAGCTGAAAACATTCGAAACACGCTCAGTTCCTTCCCCCATCGATTGTGACCCAGTGACCTGACTCATGAGTCCATTTCTCCATCAAAGCAACCCCATAAAACACATTTTCGCTGCCAAGATAAAGAGCTCAAAATTTGAAACGCGAGCAGCAAACTTAAGTACCTTGGAAAATAAATACTAAGTGTTATCAGAGTGAACGCAAATTAGAAAAATAGATGCAAGATTATAAATTTAACCCCCTCTTTTGCTGTGCAAGTCAGATCGTGGCCCTGTAATACATGTGTAAGGCTGTGGAATTGAAGCTAAAGTGGGGAATCAATTTTTACAGTTGAGGTATTTAACCTTTAACCAAAAAGGAGCAGGACTTTGACACATGGACTGCTGCAGCAGGCAGGGAAAATGCCTCAGTGTTCGCAACGTGGGCAACGTGGCCTCAGGGAACATTTATATAAACAATTGCTACATAAGAAACACTCCCCCCCAAATATTCCACTTCAGTGTGGTTTCAGACAAAAACATAATTACCCCAAAAGGAAAAGGTTTACTTGCACAGCTGCCATAAACTTTGGGAAACTACCCCCCAAAACTCTTCCTTGTTGTGCGGCGCAAGACAGAGATGGATCCACAGATAAAATCATGGAAATAAGGATGGAGAGTGTTCACACCCACCAGAGATCCTCCCAAACACTCCCACAAAGGCTGGACAGGCTTCAGGTTTTTATGTGTTAATGCAGGTACAGCTCTGAGCCCCTTGCCTGCTCTGCTCACAGGGACCAGCCCAGTGCACTTGCTGTAGGTTATCCCTGGGGCTGCCTGAGGCTGGCATCTGGAAGTATAAAAATTCACCTCCGGGACCTGGCTGCTCGGCTGCTGCCTTGCTGTGCTGCTCCACGGTGATTCCGGCCTAAAACTGAGCAGGGCTGATGAAATAGGGCTGGAAGAGGAGGGGAATATGGACGGGGACGTCAGCAGTGCCAGGGCAGCAGCCAGCAGAGCCACCTCCAACAGCAGTTGAGCCCTGAGCACCTCAGCACCGAGCTCAGACAGGTTTAAAACCGGGACACATGAGGCTTGGCAGTCACAGCAAGGTCCTGCACAAGTCCCAGAAACCACTTTTATGCCTTTAAAAAGGTCAGGGCAATGCATAAAAACATCACACTCCAGGGACCTGCCCTACAGGAGCCTCAGTTCACACCTGAAAGCTGATCAAAACCTGTAATCAGTTTTGCCCAAACTGAAAGAGCAACAAAACATCCAACAACACCACAAATAAACTTCCTAGAGGAGGAACTGGTGCAAGTTTCCCTTCCTGCAGATGCTTCATGTGCAAAGCCACATCAGGGGACAAGGGGCATCCCTCCAGAGCCTGCTCCCCTCCCAAAAGCCATGAGGATGGAGCAGCACCAAGCTTCATTTTCAACCTTCTCTCTCCTATTCTGTCCTTCTGCTCCCGTAACAGCCTCCAAAATCATTATTCCAAGTACCAAAATACCACAGAAGCCACTGAAGAATCCACATGAAACACATCTGGTCTTCAAACAAATCCATTTATTAGTTTGCCTTTCTCTCCGCAGAGGTTTTGACTGCACTCACTTATTATTTGGGCAAAAAGCTCAGAGAAACCCATTTAAAATGTTTGGGTTTACATGTTTCTGGGGGTTCTTCTTAAAGATACAGAGGTTGGTGTAGTTCTCTGTATTATTGTACGGGCTTGAAGGATGTTTCCACACAGCAGTTCAGATTTTTAAGCTTAAATAACCACACTGTGATGGAAACTAGCCATGGGGATATCCAGAGCAGAGTGTGCAGGAAGAGTGATGTAAAATCCCTGCTGCAGAAAACACATTTTATATCAATTCTCAGTGCTAAAACCCTACCAAACCATAACCTAAATAAAGCATAATTCAGATGAAAACACCAGAAAAACAAACTGATACATTTGAAATATGCATTTCACATTTATGATCAAAACACAGTGAATTTGCAAAGAGGGATCTGCAAAAGTGTAAATTCCTCTGCAGCCACCAGGTATCTCAAGAGTTTTAACACAAAAGCACCAGGGAAGAAAAAAGATCAGTTCTCAATCCTGTCAACCACAGGCTTTGTCCACAATAGCAAAGCAGGTCTCCAGGTTTCAGCAGCTTCTCCCTCTGGCAAGGCTCCACAAGCAGTTAGGAGGGATAAAGTGCTAATTTAAACAGAAGATCCAGGGATTTCAGCACTGGAATAATAAAACCTGCTCCGAGATGGCTGTTGCTGAAAACAGCTATGAAATACGTCGAACCTCTAGGATTCATTTGCACATGGTCACAATTCAAATAACTGCTAAATTCAACCCAAACCAGCAACAGCTCTGGGTGTTTGGTGGAAATGGGTCAGTGAGGAATTTGTGGTGCCAAGGCCACATGCACCCACGACGCTCCTGAGCTGGAGACATCGCCCTGCCACAGGTACTTCCACCTGAACCTCCCTGTCCTCCTGGGCTGCAGAGGGAATTGCCTTTTCCAGCAGAAAAGGTGCAGTGATTCCAGGGTGGGACGAGGAACAGGTTCTCTTTCCCCCCACAGGAGCCCAGGCGGAGGGAACAGCCCTTACCTGCGCCACGAGGTTAAATAAAACTGAGCAAAAGACTCCAGCCCCAAAACCCCACTTGCCAAAGCCTACTGACATGACTGCACGAACCCACCAGGCCTTCCTCCTCCTCCTCCTCGCCCTGGCCGTACACCCAGCTCCCTGGTGGAATGCTCAGGCATGTTCTGGTCCGTCCCCATTCCCCTCTCCCATGTCCTCCTTCCATTCCCCCAGCGCCGGGGCAGGAACGGAGCGGAGGTTAATGGTCCCCTCCGGGGAAAGGCAGCTGCAAGGGACAAGTTGTTTCTCTATCAAGCAGTCAAATATAGAAGGGGGATGTGAAAACTCAGAGTTCAGGCCCCGCTGATGACCCGTCTGGGAGGAGCAGTGCAGTTGCAGAGGATGGAACCCACTCCCTGCTTTCTTAGGGGAAAAGGGAGCAAGTAAAAAATTAAATATGCTTAAAACTGGAACGCAAGCTCTTAATTACAGCATAACACATATGGCATGCTCCAAATTACGGCAAGTCACAGACATCCTGGTGAGAGCTGCTGCAGGGCCTGCTGGAAAACACACAACTGGTGTGTGAGGGAACGTGCTGGGCTTCCCTGGAGAGCTGTCGGGACACTGGTCCAGGCAAGGCGTGCCCAGCTCCACATGCAAGCAGCAGCTCGTCAACATTATACTATCACGCATACAGTTATGGAAGGAGGAAGGATTTAAAGCCTATTATAAGTGGCATTTAAAAAGTAAACCCATGAAAATAAAGTGAACGTGTTTTCTGCCTTCAACAACAGCTTATTTGTCCAACACGAGTTGGACTCGATGTTATTTGTGGGCCCAACTTAGAATATTCAATGAATCAATGATTAATTTCAACTCAGCTTCTCCAGATGCACACCTAAAGGCAGCAGAGCATTTTAACAATACAGAAAAAACAAAGTATGATTGAAAAAAAAGCCCAGAATTTACCAGTCAGAGTAGTCCAGCTTGTCTGACTTTCAGTCCTATTTATAGTCATTCAAATAACCAGAGATTTAGTCAGAAGCCTGGAAGGACATTCATTAAAACTTCCAAAAGCGAAAAACCTAATGATTTTTATTAGGTTCCTGACTCCCAGATACAACATAGAAGACAGATTTTCCCTTATTCTATACAAGAATCCTTTTCCCCATGAAAAAAATCCTATCCCACACTGACAGTGGCTGGTCAAACTGCTCCTGAAGGCCTTGAAGAACCTCAAGTCCCATGTTTTACAAAAAATAGCATTGTGAAGGAAAAGGGGCAACTGCACTTGGTCGGTGCTCTTAAGGGAATGGCAGGAAGTGTAAAATGCAGAAGACCAATTAAATCCAATTTGACAAACTCCACATGGAATGATCCTGTTATCTCAAAGCTGAAGAAAACACAGGAAATAAGGATTTTAAAAAAATCCAGCGCCCAACCTGCTTTGCTTCCTAGAGAGCCTCGGAGGAGCGTGTCGAACAAAGTGAGCTCTGGGGGTTTAACAACTCGTTTTATTCCATCCCACAGACAATTCCCAACCGTTTTCTGAGTTATCCCCTGACATGCAGCTCCTCGTGCCCTGGGCCAGAACTCCAGCTCTTGGCTTTTGTCAGTCCCAGCTTCACCGCGGCACGCAGAGCGAGGGCTGCTCTCGGGACAGGCCCTGCCTTGGCACAGGCTGTTCCTCACCTGTTATTGTTCCGGCAATTCCGGCAGCTGATGCACTCCGAGGGGTCAGCCTGCGGCACTGCCGTGTACATCCCGCCACCCTGCAGCAGGAAGGATGGACAGTAAATCATTAGAAATCAGATCACTACTAGAACATCCAAGAGAGGTGCTGAGGAGGCAGCTCAGCTCCTTGACTTGGTTTTCCCACTCCAGTCACCTTATCAATGCCCCGCTCCGGGCCGAACGTGGCACAGCAACACTGAACGATTGTCCAAAGGCCAGGGGAGGGCTTTGCCAGCATGTGTGTCAGGGAAAAGTAAATAACTGCAGCTTAGACAAGTATGTGGTCATTTCCCTGGTCTGTTTTCAGCTTAATATGCTGAGGTTTAATTTAATAAACACACTGTAAATATGTTTATTTTTAACGCTGATGACAGACATGAAAACGAATTGCTGTTCGTTAGCACACCGGGCTCGTTTGGGGAGACAGGGGATTAAATTTGGAGGGCTGATGTCACACACAAACCCATCCCACTTTCCTGTAATTACTCCGATTAGATCAGTTTACTTTGCTACACTGATTTTTGAACCGTTTCGTATTTGTACAGATGGGGTAATTCCTCAGCCAGCAATGACTCGGGGTGCGAGGGATTTTGTGTTGTTGGTTTTGGCTGAGGGGGCCATTACAAGCCAGTTGAAATGCCCAGATTAACACATACCTCATTGTTAGGGACCAGGCGGACAGTGATGCGGGAGCCGCTCGGAGCGGGGTGCGGAGCCAGGCTCCCGCGCCGGGCTCTAGGAGGGAGCCGGGCCGGGAAGACTCATCTGGCTTTTGGCAGTTCAAGTGGTAGGGAACTTCTAACAACCCCTGTTTTTGCACAAACAGGGCTTATCCTAAAGTTTTTGAAGGATAAGGAGCACTGAGGAAATGCCTAATTAGTCTTGATTGCCATCCTGGCCAGTTTCTCCCTTCCTCATTTAGCCCAATCACTGAAACAATGAAGAGCGGCCTAACGAGGATGAGAACATCCTGTTCCCCTGCTCTGCCTCACCCACGTGCCAGTCCTGGGCCTTCTCTGTGGGCAGAGATCCTGTGACTCAAACTTTCTACAAGGAGGAGTGGGGAAAAAAACACTCAGCCCCGTCACCTACAGACAGCGGCGTTGTGTGGACAGCTGGTGGCACGGAGGAGCTCCAAGCGCTGAGACCTCTGTCACCACACGTGTATTTCCTTCTTTCCCCCTTAGCCCCCCAAAAAAACAAAAGTAGGAGGGACAAAACATCAATGCAAGCCCCCAGGCTTTCTCACAGGCGAGCTTTTGATCACTGCACATGTTCTCTCCCTGAGGGCTTGGAGACTTCTGGAGAGTTTCACCCACTGGGAGGTTGGACAGGTCCAAAAAACCCAGTTTGGGCATTGGGTTCTCTTGAAAACAACCAAAAATGGGCACTTCTTGCAGGCCAAGGACAGAATCAGGTGAAAAACTGACAGGTCTGGGCTGAAACTGGAGGGAACTGAAGTGGCAACTACTGTGCAAGTGCTAATTTGTTGTTCAATAAAATGAAGTGCTTGTGCTCAATTACCAACACAAACAATAGGCTCATTTTTTTTCTCCAGAAACAGCATGAGTTATTCAGACTTTTGAACTTTTTCTTTCAGTTTTCCTGGGCAATGTTCACAGTTTTGAGTAAGTTTAGTAAGTTTGAATGCAAGCCATCTGTTTCCATAGACAATAATGAAATCATTATTCTCTCTTGGAAACGGGACACGTTTCAGCAAATGAAGTATTTTTCCACAGCATACAAAGGCTGGATCGCAGACTGAAATTAGTTTTTAATTTTATTTTCAATTTCAAAACAAAAAACGAGCCTGTCTCAACAGTCACAAACAGGGGACCGAAGGAAAAAAAAAAAAAAAGCAGCAGCGTTATTGCACTGCTGCAGTTCAAGATGTATGGGGCACTTCATTCCACGGAACCTCCTGCTCCATTCGTGCTTTGCCATAATTAATAGCATTGCTCAGAGTTACAGATCTGAAACAGGTGGGGGAAAAACGGGTGATCCATAAAGCTGCAGAATAAGCAGCTATAATTAAATCTATTTAACTTGGAGATTGAGAAATACCATATGTACGAGTAAAGGATCTCAGCCCAGCACCGAGGAATTCTCGGAGCTTACATGCTGTTAGGAGGAGGGTAGAGGCAGATTTCCCAGAGTAAGTGGAATTCTTGCTGTCATCTGATATCCTCAAATGAAAACCATGATGTTTGTGTCACAAATATCAGCCCAGTTGCTTCCTCTGGGATAAAGAATTCAGTGGAACTGGCTGTTATCAATGGATGAGTAGTCCCCCACCCGAATTAAATCTGCTTGCACAGCCCCTGAATAAATCCCAAGGTCTGCGCTGAGCCTCCCACCCGCTGTAGGAGCTTACGTTCACGAGGTGGTGGGGGTGCTCATAGTCCACGTGTGTCCTGGAAAGGGAGTTCGTGTGCCCTGGGTACAGTCCTGCTCCTCCATTCATGATCCCATTAACTCCATTGGCAACTTTATGGTGGACGTGGGGACAGCCGTTGCTGAGGCCGTTGCCGAGGAAGCTCCCGTGGATGCTGCCGTTGACACGGCTCGTTCCGGGGAGGGTCGTGTACTCCATCATTTGCCCGTTGATATCTGCCCCTTGGTAGAGATACCCAGGAGGGTCGTATTCTGCAAAAGACATTACTACTGAAAGCACCAAATGAGAAGCTAAAGGAGCGTTCCTAAAAAATAAATAAGCTTATTTTATCTTCCTACAGCTTTTGTGAACTAACTCTGATATCCGAGTGCTTAGTATACGAGTACAGACATGGAAAACAGCCACATCCTGGAGAGCAGACCAGGAATGTTGGTCTGGAAGGACTTGGCTGACATCAGTCTCTACGAGAGCCTCCTAAAAATGGGCCATTTGTATCATTGATAGCCCCTCTGCTATCTACTATGAGCTGCTTCCCAAAAATCTCTCTGGGCTGCAGCCGAAGGCACTATCTTATCTTGCAAGAAGTTTTGTTTCATTTCTCTCTGTCAGAGAGTAAGGACATTTAAAAATAACCACAAGCCGTGGCAAGAGCAAGGCTGATTTATGCACAAGGAACAGAAAAGGCCAGTGCAGAGATTCTGCTGGCACCAGGTTATTGGTGGGTGCAGAGCACCTTGCAAAGCTCCTGCTCCAGGCTCCTGCTTGCTAATGAACAGGTTTTCCTGATTAACACCTCTCTGACAGACCTGGCCATTGAATGCCATCTCACTGTGCAGAGACTGAGAGGTAACAAGGGACTTGTCCTAGTGCTGCACATTTGTGCTTTCCAGATACACTCGAGAAAGGGACAGATCCAGGGTTTAACTCTCCACATTTAACAAATACTTAAAATTACACAGGCTCTGCCTCTGCAGTCAGCAGAGACCTAGGCAGGGGCTTAAACATAAGCTGCAGAAACTTTGCCCAGGCCTTTCCCACACCATTCTCCGGGTGAAACTGCAGCACAACCCTCCGGGGACACGGCAGGGCAGGGAGCACCAGTACAAAGCAATGGAGACATTGCTGCTCTTAAAAACCCAAACCTGCACCTAGGGCACACCTAGAAGTGCAAGTCTCTACAGAAATGCCAGCTGGCTGCTAACAGGAAGGCGCTTCCCACCCATAACATGTAGTGTGAGCGTTTCTAATTTTACCCTGATAATATTTTCCCCACGGAAGGGAACCGGCCCCCACTCACTCTGCATGGCGCTCTGCTGCCGGTTCTTCCAGAGGCACATGGCAATGAAGACGATGAGGATGAGGACCATGACGCCCAGGACGCAGCCCACGATCAGGTAGAGCATGTCACTGCTGCGCACGGGGCCGCTGGCGGGCCCGGCCCCGCTGCCCCCCACCCGCTCCGGGGGGCTCGGTGGCGTGCTCAGGTCTTTCATCGGGTACTCCGATGCTCCTGGCGTGCGTTTCACTGCATGAGCAGAGACAGAGGTACGGGTACACTCACTCCATGCGTTTTCTAAACGCTCTTTTTTCATTATGAAACGAAAATAATTACTGCTGAGTTCAAGTCCTAATGCCTCACAAAGAAAGCTTCCAAGTCAATATTAAATCCTGCAAGGAGAAGGCCAACTGCTATTGGGTAATAGCTATTTGCCTTGGAAAACGGTGATTATCCTGCCTGCTCACCCCCTTTTTGAGGTCACTGAAACTTTAACAAGCCGCTCGAGGTTCGCATGGCTACAACTGCTCTAACTCCCAACTTGAAAGAGCGCAAATCTTTCCACTTCTGAGGTCAGGAAAAACCACAACACGCATTTCTCTCGCCCAGCCTCTGCCAGATGACCTACTTTTATCTGATGTGAACCCTCCTAACCCCGTTTCAAAACCATACCAAGAGCTGAGCAGAAAATCCCTAAAAACGAGATGGTAGTTTAACCCAGGAATTATATTTACATTAGTTTCCAGCACACCACAGCTCAGATTCATTTCATTTGATACTGAAAACCTAAAAGAGGTGCCTAGATTAGGAGTGAAGCTGGTCAGAGACTCAAGCACCTCCATTGGAGGTATGTTGGATAAACTGGATCACCCCTATAAGCCTGGGGGAGATGCATTTTAAGGAAGAGGCAGCGTGAATGACAGATTACATCTTGTCAATTTTAAAATTAGAGAAGAAAGTTATATTCCTTGCAGGAGGGAGAACAACTGTGCACACAGTCTTGAAGCCCTGCAGCTCCTACTCCTTCCTTTAAAGGTTTCACTGCTCACTTCACTGAATTTTGATGCTTCCGCTCCCAGAGGGCTTTTTTCTTTTTTTTTTTCTAAAAACATTTTTTCATAGCACCGCATTTGAAGTTTACTGTCTGCATTTTCCTTTTACAGCCTTACTTGGTTTTAGAGATTAAAGGAGACAGGAATCCTTCGCAAAATAAATGTGACTGCCATATCTGACACTTCCCGAGAACAGTACAAACTTTGTGCCAGAGGCATGCAGGATTAGGGATGGAGGCAGCCAACACAGCCATCAATTGCTGTGGTCTGCACTTATACAACGTGTCACAGAGCCCCGAAGACATAAAACAGACGTACAAATCAATTCTGTCATCTTCAGGCGCATGGTTGTCTCCTGAGGAGAGGCCATCAGCACCGCAGAGCCAGCGCTATCTCTGAGGGCAGGCAAAGCTGCAGAGCTTCGCTGAGAGCCTCGGGAGTGCACAGGATCACTTTCCATATGTTCAAAACAATCTCAGCTTCGGAAGACAAAACAATCCTCCAAAACATTCCAGAAAATTGCAGTCATCATCGCAGCTGACTTTGGAGCTGCTCAGAGAATTCCCCACGGTGGGTATTTCGCGCCCCAAATGCCACCTCGGCTCGGCCCCGTGGCCTCACCTTTGGTCTCGCAGATCATCACGTTGCTGTACTCGCTCTCCCCGCCCTCATTATAGCACTGCATCTTAATGTCATAAGAAGTTTCAGGCTGCAGGTGATTTATCAGGTGCCACTGCTTTGTACCTGTTGGCAGGAGAAAAAATAAATCAGCTGCAGATCAGTTAGTCCCGCGAGCCAGAATTAGGGACGAGTGTATTGCAAGGTCCTTCTCTACCAAGTGCAGGGACATTGCAGCTTCTCCTGTTAGCACAGAAGTCTTTAGTAACTGTTTATGGACTTAGCTGAAACAATGACCTATGAGTGACATCCCTGCCCATGACAGGGGGTTGGAATTAGATGCTCTTTAAGGTACCTTCCAACCCAAACCATTCCATGGTGCTATAAGGTTCACATTATCTTGTGAAATTAAAAATTCGAAGAACCTTTTGATGAATAAAAGTGAGTCTTTTTCACTCTTGGCAATTGATTTAAAAAAAAAAAAAAATAATCCTTCTCTACAAAAGCCAGAACTCACTAAACTCAAAAACCAGACATCCAAGTGTCCACATCTGCACATTTAAATTCAACAGCAGCCCTGTGCATCCTAAACATGGAACTGCTGCACAGATGGGTTTAGGGTGGGTTATGCTGGCAATTCACAGTACACTGGGCAAATACCAAGGAAAACTGGCACAGAAAACTTGAGACAGGGTTAAAACTTGGCTGTGGTAAGACCCTCTCCCAGCCTGCAGCCCTCGAGGTGCGAGGTACGACTGCAGCTGCCTGTGTGTCGCAGGAAGGACACATCTGGGGCGCTCAACTTGGCCAAAATGTGCATTTTATTAACCATCCTGGGAACCCAGCGAGGCTGTCCCGGTGCCGCTGCCCCAGCGGAGCCTGAGTCCAAGCCAAGCAATCTTCTCTAATAGGACCGTTTTGTCATCTCTGGCCCCCGGCCAGCATTTCATTTAGACACCCTCCTGAAGTACTGAGCACTTCAGGATAAATCATTCCCAGTTTTTACTTTCACGGGCTTGTGACAAATTTTAATAAACAGCGACCTTTTTTCTTTTTTTTTTTTTTTTTTTTTTTTTTTTTTTATTTTTAAGGAGTTTAATTAACTGTTTGAGTGCTCTTAATCCCTCTTGGAAAATACCACCTTGAACTGTTTCCACTGTTTCTAAGGAACTGTCATACCACCTACTGATTTAAGCATGAATAAAAAGGACCGAGTGTGCTCTGCGGGCGGGGGCTGTCACCGTGACACTGCTCAAACTCCTCCGGGACCCCCGCCCAGGTCCAGGACCCCCCTCCCGGCCCCACAAGGGCAGGAGACGAGCGTTCCAGTGAAGGCAGACAAGCCCTGGCTGAAGCTGGAATCCGCCTTTCCCTAAATCGCACGTTTTCCCAAGATCCAGGCTCGGTTTTCCCGGCGCCCCCACCCCCAAGCATTCCTTTCGGTAATTACTACACCAGGTTTTAGGTTTCCGCTTCAAACCATTAGTGGAACTGGAATCAGTACAGGCACTTTTAACTGTCCTCTTCTTGCACCATTAGCAAGGGAAAACATTTAAACAACTGACATCAGACTGCATTTACATTTAAAATTCAATCTCCAGGACCCTCGAAACAGAAATTCAGACCAGAAACAGAGAGATTCAGACCATCCATGCAGGACAGGGTTGATTTTGCCTTGCTTTTGCTTAAAGCTGCTGAGAGATATCGAGGAGCCACCAGAGTCAAGCTCTTTGCTTGTTTTTTTTCCTTCAAATAAAATCTGATTTTGCCTGTAGCGGCATTTATATGGAAAAAAAAAAAAGTTTTCTGCAGAGTTCTGAATGTCTCGAAAGACAAGACTTAACAGGAAGCGGTGAGGAAAGCCTGCGGCAAGCACTTAGCTAACACAGGCATCACAACACTTTTTCCACAACTCCTGCAGTCATTTCAAGATAAAATTCCCTGTCAAAAAACAGACAGATTAATTCAAAGGTAACAGAGGGGGGAAAAAACGTGAAGGACAAGTGATTTATGGCAAAAATACCTTAAGTCATATGTTCCTTTACATATTTCACATCAAGTGCTTCCAATCACACTTTAATTGAAAATAGTTCTGTCTCTCTTTTTCTTTTTTTTTTTCCCCCCTCCGAAAAGCTAATTTAGGGGAGCACAGTAAAGAAAAGATGAGGTTTAAATCTTTCCACCGAGTGATTTCTGTTGCAGGCTCTGGCAGAGCAGAGCAGCTGCTAATGGTTTCAGACTGCCACAAAGAGTTCAATACACACACGCTCGGAAAAAAATCCGAAACAAGCTAATTTCACAGCACAGTGGAGCCCACTTAAACAACTAACTGCTCAGTGTATAAGACTTATAAACACACAAGTTCTGTGTAGCAAAGGCTAAAATACATTTGCAGATGAAGGTGCAGCCTGCATAAGGTTCTTTAAAGCCTCTGAGCCCAAACTCTGGATCTTTAATAGCTTTATAGTGTGCAAAAGCTTATGTCATGCATCAAAGTACTATGTGCAGAATTGTCTGGCAGGGGAAAATGTTCAAAATAAAGGCCCATTCCTCTTGTAACTGAAATAAATGAGGGGGAAAAAAATAATTAACGTCATTGGGTCAGAATGAGATCACTGCGTTTGCTCAGCCCGCGCAATAAGGACATTAAATAAAATATTTTTAAAAGGGTTTTCCACTTCTGGACTAATATAGACATTATCTAATAACTTCTTCCAGGAAAATGATGATCTAATACGCACAAGGGAAAAAAATAACTTGATTAAAAGGCAAAACGAAGCACAAACATACCTGCATTTGCAGCGTGCTACAGCACTTGGGGCTAAAAGCAACTTCGTTATAGCAGGAGAAGTGATTAGGTGAGGTAAGAGGAGAGAAGGGCAATTACACACAAGGTACTACCAGCTTAGAAAGTCTGTGCTGGGGCAAATAATTTTAAAAGCCAGCTAGTTATTAGTACAGTCTGTAACCCAGATGTTTTTACCCTGGGTTAAACCCCATTTGCACTGCTTTCTCTTGATACAACTTGAAGCTATACCAGTTTAAATAGACCTGCACTAAGGATGTGCAGCAGTGTAACGAGCCAAACCTCAACCCAATATTTAGTTCTCAAGTTCCCAACATCGAAGCGGCTTCAGAAGGAAGAAAGCAGCTCATGTGTGGGCAGAACCTGACGTTAAGGTAGTTGAGATAGCTCCTTCCGCGAGATATATTGTAAAGACTGCGTCTGGGAAAAGCAGTTTAGATTCCATATAAACACAGCCAGCAAGGCTGCACGGTGTCCCTCCCGTGCAGGGGTGCTCTGAGCCCGGGCCTGGCCCCGTACCTTCCACAATGTCCCGCTTGTAGTCGCTGTCGTTGTCGCTGTCTGTGGGCCGGTAATAGATATAAAATCCTTGGATGGGCGTGTTGTTGTTGCTGGAGGTAATGTACTGCAAGAGAATTTTAAAAGGCCTCATTAGAGAAGAAAAATTTTGACTGAGCCCTGCTGTCATCCCCTGGAAATATGAATATTCTTAATACGGTTGTACTAGTAAAGGTGACTGAACTCCTCAAAGCAGCTGAAAAAAGGAGAGTGAGATGGGGATAAGAGACTGACTGGGGCTGACACTTTCCTCCCACATCACTTTCCAAACCCTCAATTAGGGTTTGACCATGAGCGGCCTGAAAATTTTCGTGATTAATGGAAATGGAAAAGTTAAAACCATTTTTACTTCAGAAAGAGTTAAGGTCACTCTCAAAATCAGCTCAAGAATCTTTAAGTTATCCAGCCTCCTGAGGAACCAGAGGTTATTTTAAGTTTATTATCCTTAACATCTCTTAAGGCTGAGCTAGCAGAGCAAACTAACACTGGGAACTCTACACATTAAATCCTCCAAAGTATACCAGGGGGTTAGATTTCAAAACAAGAGCAAAGAATTTCTGTGGGTTTCAATAAGGACTTTAAAGTACTTGTTTACAATAGACGAGGTAACAGGGGAAAGGAAAACGTTTCTCTAACATGAAACCTCCACTGGATGTGAGGGAAGACGGTGGGTTTGAAATGCTCCCAGCCACCCCAGCCTGGATTGACAAAAGCAGCAGGAATTGCAGGAAACGGAGCCAACTTGCTCACAACTCATGGCATGAACAGGGCTTGGGACAGAGTTAAGCCCACTGGTGCCTCTGATATGTCTTGTGCCAGAGCAGGTGGACTGCGGCGGCTGCAGCCCCTCACTGGAGCTGCCAGTTGGGTCACATCTGGCGTAACCCGAGGAGGCTGTGTGGTGTCCCCGGGGGGCTGGAAGGGGAGTGGGGTGGAGGGAAGCTGGGAGATGGTGCAAATGTGGCAGACAATTGACAGGCCTGCCTCTGAGGGGGGAAAAAGGTCCGGAAATGGGGGCAAAGGGCTTGAGAGGCACATGGCCCACTAACTCCCCCGGTTCTACAGCACGGGCACGAGGGAGGAACACCATCACCTCCGAGCCTCAGGCGGGGGAAACCCACCACTCGGCACTCTGCAAACAGCTCTTAATCCTCGACTTGGAACGGCCGCAGCAGCACAAACTGTGAGAAGGACGGGACACGGCGGTACCCACCGTCCATTTCAACATGATCTGAGTGTCGCTGATGGCCTCGGTGTAGGCGATGTGGGGTCCCGCGATGGGGCGGCTGGAGAAGCGGCTGGTGAAGCCGGCGACCTGGTACGGGCGGGACGCGGCGCTGCGCGGGCTCTCCCCGTAGTTGTTCACCGCGATCACACGGAACCTGTACATTTCTCCTTTTAAGGGAAAGAAAGGAGCCGTTGGGTAGCAAAAGAAGCACTAGAAAGGGGATTCAAGGAGAGACTAAACAGATTAGGAAGGTACTTTTTCGCACAACATCCAGTTAGGAAAAGCAGAGGACTCCTTGCCACAGACTGATGTGGAGATCAGAAGTATAAACAGCTTCTAAAAGCCACTCAAGGAAAATCCACACACAGATGGAGATGCTTCCATCTGGAAGCTCAAGAAGTCCCTAAACTGGTGGGTACCGAGATGCTTCAAAGGATCCCTGTCACCATCCACTGCCTCTCCTCTTGCGCTCTTTCCCTGAATTTTCAGGGCTGGACACTGGGAGAAGTCGTAACAGACGTTTTTTCATCAATGCATTTTTCTCTTTGCATTCTGAGTGCTCACTAGAAGGACAATTAAGCTAAAAATAGCAGTGATACACAACCCTCCTCTCCACATGAACAAGTATTAAATTATGGTGGGGATTTTTATCCACTTGGAAAGCCAGAAATCAACTTGAATTCATGTAACGAGCTCCTAGGCCACACACAAAACCCAAAGCTAATCAAGCATAAGAGGGATAATCCAAGCAGAAGTTAAAATGAAACAACCAGAGAGCTGCAGTATTGAAAGATCACTTCTAATACCTGGCTCCAGGTTCCGAACTTCCACGGACAGTTTGGAGGGAGAGATGTTGTCAGCTGCGACGAGCCAGTCGCTGTTGCGACCCAGGCGTTTGTACTCCACTTTGAAGGCTGTGATGGGGGAGCCCCCGTTGGCCCGGGGGATCCACGTGACGTAGACGGATGATTCCGAAGCTGTGGAGATGGTGGGTCGATCTGGAGCTTCTGGAACTGAAATGGGAAATTCGGTTACAAGAGGATTAGGGTCAGCTGGAACTTCATTTTCTGTAACAACCGATTAGGCTCATTGCTGGTGATTAAGTTGGACTTCACATATTAGCAAGGAGAATCTTAAACCCTCCTGTAATCACCACTGCCCTTACTCTGCTACTCTGACCAGCAGACAACAGAGGAATTGATTATCTTATCAATAAACTATTAAAAAATTATATAGTATTGCACTACCCCAACAATCTCTACATGGAAACAGACACATACACTGAGTGAAGAGGAAAAGTGTGATTATTATTTTCAAACCCCTCCCCCCAATTCCCTCAGACCCAATGAAACTTCAACCCACCCACACTAACTGGAGTACTGGAGAAAGGAGAAGGAAGAACAAATAAAATATGTACTAGGATATACTTACGGAACTCGCTGAAGTTACAGGCAGCAGTGGGACAGAGAGAAGGGAAAGAGAGGTGTTAGTAAATCTGCTTGTAAGAGCTGTGAGGCTTTACTGAACTGGCCTGGATTTGTGAACTGGCTGGCAGCTTTGGGGCATAAAGCAGCTGAGCATTGGCAGCCAGACACAAGTAAGGCCCCTGTGTGGCTCCTCTGACATTCAGTGCTGCCACAGGTGTGCAACGCTCAGCTCCTCGCCTGCATTATCAAACCTCTCCGCTCACCTTTGGCTTCACCCCAAATTCTTGATACCTTTGAGATCTCAGCCCCTGAGGAAATCTGCCTGAATCAGGCCAAGGGTTCAAAGGCTGGGGTGGGTGAGAAAAAGGACTACAAACATGCTGTTTTCACTGGAAAGCAGAGCAAAAGTCACACCTACTGGGAAGCACTTGTATCTCTTCAGCATCAGAAATAAGCCCATGCCTGGGAAGCCACAGGAAGACATTCAGAACTGATATCATCCACTTTGAGAACTTAAACCTCTGACACAGCCATTTCCCATTTCCCTTCTTCCTCTGGCTCTTTTACAGTGGAAGGGAAGAGAAAACCAGAGTATTTTGCAAAAAGCAATGGCAGGTTTAAAAGGAATGTGGGTTGTAAGTGAAAATTCTCTTATTTTTTGAGAGCCACACATGCAGGTAACAGCATCCTTGGAAATACCCTATGCAACAGAGAAGCCTCAGAATAGACAGGAAATAGAAGAGGCAATCCAAGCACCCGAAGCAGTAAAAAACACGGGTTAACTCAAACGCAGATCTTTGCAACACAACTTGTAGCACCTGGATCACAAACCATCCCCACTCCTACCTCCGCTGTGGCGAGACAGGTCTGGAAGGACAACACCGAAATTATTTGTGCCTTCATGAACAACGGGTTGTTTAGGGATGCCCATGGGTGGAGATGGAGCCTGAGTGTTTTTCAAGGATGATGTTCTTTCTAAGAAAGATTTAACAGACAGTAGATCAGCCCAGGGACTGGATAAGGAAATGCTGTTCGTTGACCCCCTCAATGCGCTCACTCTAGAATGTCACTTGCTATGGCACAGCCCTGCCTCCAAATCCCAAGCTGAACAGTCAGGAAAGCAATTAAGGAGTTTCTCTGGGAGAGCAAGAGAAGAGATTTGCCCCACCAACCCAAGGAGTGGAGCTGTGGATGAGTGACTGTCCCTCTGCAGTGCTTGGAGGCGATGCCACCAGCTCCCGCCTGTGCTGCCGAACCCTCTCATCACAACCTCACACCAGGTGGGGAAAATTTCACACTCAAATCCATGTCTAGAGAAAGAGTGAAAATGCTATGGAAGCTGCAGGAGCCACGACACCAGGCTGAGTGGGCTTTTGGCCAGTGGCAGTAGGGATGGCAGCACAGTAGGGAGCAGGGTTGGGGCAGTAGTACTGACTCCTCTGAGTTTTCTGGGGATTAAGCAAACAGGAAGCATCATCTGGGTTTAATACAACAGGGTGTGACAAGTGGGTTTGCTGGTGTGAAGCTTTCTCAGTCCCCCAGTAAGTTGGGAGGGTCAGTAGTGGGAGGAACATGAGCATGAATCCTAGGATGTCCTTTATGGAAAAGTATGGGTGGAATGGGATTCTGACACTGTTTGATACAACACCCTGGGGGTTGTTGGAGCCTGACTCGTGGAGGAAGGTGGGGTGGAGGAATGCGGCAAAAATTCAGGTAGGTGTGGGGTTGTCTATGGAGAATCCTCCTCAGGCTCATTCCACAAGGGTCTGTCCAAGGCAGGGGATGGCTGAGAAGAGGCCAGTGATGACTGTGGCCCCTCAGAACAGTACCTGGCCTCATGGCAGCACACAGCCTATGAAGGGGGCTGCTGTGAGGGTGAGCAGGTTTCTTTGTATAAGTAGGAGCTCTAGTAGAATCCTCATTCAACGTGCTGATGGATGCAGGTGAAAAAGAATGAGGCTCCATTTGAAGCAGCTTAAGGATCAATCAGCCACAGCGAACATTTCTGTGTGTCTGGGCGAGGGCGGTGGCAGCTGGGGCTGTGTCTGCTGTGACATGTAGGGCAAGTAGGAGGTCAGTCAGGATTTGTGTTATTAGGCAGACGCCTAGGAGGGACCCAAAGTTTCATCAGGCAGAGATGTTTCAGCGCGTGGGTAGGTCACAATTAGGGAGTTGTTGAGTTTTTTTAGCAGGGGAAAGATTTCCAGAGATTAAGGGCCATCAGTTTTGGATCTGTTTGTTGATAGAACAATGATAAGGATGTATAGGGCAAAGAATCCTAAGTAGCTTTCATGGATTTCATCAATACATCACATTCTTAATAAATTTTTAAGCTGTCCTGTCCTACATAGAATCCCAGAATGGTCTGGGTTGAAAGGGACCTTAAAGTCCATCTCCTTCCACCCCCTGCCATGGGCAGGGACACCTTCCACTATCCCAGGTTGCTCCAAGCCCCGTCCAACCTGGCCTTGGACACTTCCAGGGATGGGACTACCACAGCTTCTCTGGGCAACCTGTGCCAGGGCCTCGTTACCCTCATGGGAAAGAATTTCTTCCCAATATCCCATCTAACCCTGCCCTCTGTCACTCTGAAGCCATTCTTGGACTATAGTATAAAAAATATCTAATTGCTTGCATGCAGCCACCAGCGTCCAAACTTGAAAGAAAAAGAATGGTGTTATTAGGAATGTTCTTGTGCTTATTGCTGTCTGCACACAACTATCAGAACAGCTGGCTCGTGGTCAGCAGAGATTGTGACTGAGGTGTCTGAAAAGCAAACCAGGAGCAGCTCTGTTGAGACATGAAAACTTGATGATGCAGAGTTTGTGATTCTCTGAAAAACCTCAACAAGGACAGCCTGCTCCTTGATTTCACATCTTTAAACAAGAGGAATCTCACAGTGGAAATCTTAATAACCACCCCAAAAATAATATTATCAATCTTGTAATAGCTTCTACTTACCAACAGCCCTGGTAACGCTCAGAGAAGTTTGCCCTACAACTATTTTAGCCATTGAGGCTGTTCTTGGGCAAATAAATTGCAGAATATTTCACATGTGGCTTAGCAGACAGCACATGGCCGATGTCACTAAACAAGTGTCTGTGGGAGGGCAGGGCAGGGGGCACGTTGTGCTGCACCTACCCTTGCTGGTGCGGAAGGTCAGCATGGCCGGCTGGCCCTCGCCGGCGGCGCTCCTGGCCACCATCAGCACTTCGTAGAGGCTGGAGGGCTCCAGCTCCGTGAGCCGCAGCTCGTTCTCGCTGCCGGGGACACGCACGGTGTGCCAGCTGCCCGCTGCACTCACGCTGTCCTCCAGCTGCACACCGACAGGGACAGAAACTCAGCGTCAGCAGGGAATCGCCGGGAGCCCGAGGGAACCCTCAAATCCCGCACCGCTTCCACGCACAAGCATCCATGCGACCTCTGCCCCTTGCCAAAACTCCTTCTGTTTTCCTACATCTAGGCATGGTTTGTCTCCAGGTGCTTCTACCACAAATCGCCACTCTTGCAACCACTTTCACAGCACTCCTAGGATGAACTCGACTTACTTTCCCTCTTCATGCACACACACACACATGTGGTTTTGACCTTTTTTGGGTTTCCATTTTCACTCGTGGTTAAAACTACAAGAGTCCAAATGATTTTCAAGCCTTCAGTCAGCCTTCAGCTGGCAGCGTGTGCCACTAAAGGGCTGGACCCAACACCCTGCTGGGAGAGAAGTTCCTTGACCTAGCCCAGCTTTCCCTGTGCTTCAGCATTTTAAAATATTTACTGGCTGAAACGGGCAACAAAGATTATGCCTTTGTTACTGCTCAAGCCTGGAAAAATGTCCGCAGGGAGATGAAAGATTTCAGTTTATTAATACATGTTTCCTTTTTTTAAAAACAAAAACCAAAACACTTTTTAACTTAGCAGTGAAACCATCATCTCCACTTCAGAAAAGAAAAGAGATTCAGGGTAGTCTCTTAATGCTTGACCTTTCCAGGAAAACATTACCCCAAATCCCAAAGGAAAAGACAAAGATTCCACCAAAAATAAATGACTAAACAATATAAGACTTTAATAAAACATTGGAGGCAGATCTAAACACTGTGGATTATCAAAGGTTATGCCAGAGGTCTTTGTTAGACTATTTTCTTCTGCAGCAACCACTCCAAGTCTTTTATTCCCCCAACTTTTTTTTCCCCCTCTGTTAAAAGAGGGAAATCAATAAAATAATTTAATGATGCAAAGAGATCACCACCCTAAAAACCAGGGTAAACTCCCCGCCGAGAAACCCATGAGTGAGCACATTTACTGTGGAAAGGATTGGTATAAGTGAAGGGTGAGCATCAAAAAGGTCAAAAAAGCATCCAAAGCTTCCAGGGCTTACGTGAACCAACCGCTTTTGGATGAGAAATTATCGTCAACAGACTCTGGCATCAGGTTTTCAGGAACCAACAGGTCAAAAATCTAGGCATTGCCTCCAGGCTAAGACAAGATCAGGATGTAGGGGATTAAACCAAACAGCTTTGTCATGCAGAAAACTGTTTGCTTGGAAGAACAGATGCAGGCATTGCTTGGTTCTGATTTGAGAATCACAGAATCTCCTGAGTTGGAAGAGGCCCCCAGGATCATCAAGTCCAGCTCCTGGCTCTGCACAGGACAGCCCCAAGGAACCCACTATGTGATTTTAAGCAAAAGAGTTCAGTGTTGACAAACCATTTTTAGGGACATGGTAGGTACCTGCCCAGCAAATTTTAATTCACCTTCATATTGGGTAACTTTAGTTTAACCGAATCCCTTTGGGATGCAGAGCAGCAAACTCTGTGACATCCTGGGGTAAAACCCAGCTTCCCTTCTGCTCTCACACACATTCAAGCTTGCTCACACAAAAGCATTTTTAACACCACTGACATTGCACAGAGTATGCCCTGGAGGACCATTGCCCATAATGACACTGTAAAGGACATAAAAGCCTGGATAATCACAGAATCAACTACGTCGGGAAAGACCTCTGAGATCATCGAGTCCAACTCATGACTGAACACCACCATGTCTACCAGACCATGGCACTGATGCCTCACCCAGTCTCTTCTTAAACATCTCTAGGGACGGTGACTCTACCCCCTCCCTTGCGCAGCCCATTCCAATGGCTGAGCACTCTCTGTAAAAAATTTCTTCCTAATGTCCAACCTAAACCTCCCCTGGCACAGCTTAAGACCGAGTCCTCTTGTCCTACTGCTGGTTGCATAACTCTCACTTCAAACCAAACAGAACAGCGTATTTGTGACAACGTCAGCCATCCCTAAAATGAGCTGTGGGCACACCGTGCTTCAGCTAAATCCTGTGTTCTCCCTGGCCTGAGCCCCATGGCCTGGTCAGCACCAGCACAGTCGGTTCCCTGAAGAACCCAACGCACCGTGATCCACCTGTGCCAGGGAGACAGGAGACGGTACCTTGCGGTATTTGACGAAGTAGGCGTTGATGGGCAGCCCCCCAGCCCGGCCTGGCCGCCACACCAGGCTGTAGGTGTCCGGTTTTGGTGTCTGTGGGGGGCTCAGGATGATGGGGGCCTCGGGCGGGGTGGCTGCACTCGGCGCTTTCTCCATTGCAGCCGCATCCGGAGGCACCTTGGTCGGAGGGGAGCTTGAAAACGCCGCTTCTGCACCAAAATCAGCCCCGCTCTCATCGCTCTGGGCAAGCTCCAGAGGAGCTGTTTCTCCTGCTCTCATGCCAGTTGCTGGAGGAACTGTAAAGGGAGGGTCTGGTTACATCCCCATGATGACGTACATTCGCCCTGCGCCCACGGGACACTAAATCATTTCAGAGTGACATTTCCAAACAAGCCCTGCTGCAAAGCTCCAGGTCCAGAGGTGCCCACACAGACCTGAGCTCGGTGCCAAGCTGTGGCCTCAGTGTTTTTCCAGGGCACAGCAGTGGGGTTTGGTTTGTTTTATTTGGTTTAGTGTTTTTTTTCACAGTAGCAAAGAGAGAAAACCTGAAACTCAAGGTCTGCAGGCACAGTTTGACTGTATCTTCTCTAAATTCAGTTGTGGCAATGCATGTTAAAAGAAATAAATAAATATATATAGCTACACTTGTGACACAAATGGAGCAATTTTAAATTAATTGCCGTTGTACAAGGAACTTTTCATGGCCTGCACTGGCATGCACACAAGAGGACATTCTCCTGCCTCAGTTTCTGAGGTTTTAGCTGTAATTTCGAGAAGCTTTGAAAGCTGCACGACTCAACTACTTCATTTGAAAATTTATGCTGAGAATAAATTCAGTTTACAGGCAGATCTAACACGCAATTTAATACCAATGCATTTCTAGAAATCCTTCTCCAGCCTCCTCCATCCTATTTATGTTTCCTGGCATGAAAAGAAAAGTATATATAATATTAGTTCGAAAGAGGCAAAAAAAAGGCCTGTTCAGCCGATGCAGGGCTTGTCAGCATTCCAGGCAGGAAAGGGATGGCAGGTTGGATATCTGAGATTATCCAGGACAAGAAAACGTCAATGCTTAAAGCGGGGAGTTTTGGGAAGCAGCGCAGCTCCTCAAGGTTGCACATGGCAGCGCTGGGACTGCCAGATGTTCGGAGCCCTGTCCGTCCTCTCAGATTTGTGTAGGTTTATGTTACGTGCTGGGGTCTGGAAGGGGAAGGGAATGAAGGGAACTTGGTTTACAAAACAAACAAATTCCTTGGTAATGTAAAGCCTAGGCAGTGTTAGCCTGCCTGACTCAGATTCCTCCAAACCTCCATTAAAATACCAGCAGCAAGTGTGGCTGCTATTTTTGGCCACTTTCTAAAAAGCTGGGGAGCAAAGTTCTCTTTTCAAATTGAAGACACGCTCTCGGCCAGCATTCCTTGTTTGTTTCTTCTCATTCATTTAGCAACGCCACAAAATTCGGAGACAGGAAGAAGGGAACAATGCGGGGAGGATGTCCCCGAAGCCAGATGGTCTTAAAATGTCAGACACCCCCAGAACAACCCCCGAGCAAAAGGGTTTCTCCGCTGTCAGCGGAGCAGCGGGAAGGGCCCGATATTGGAAACAAATGGGAGGAGGCGGAAGGCCCATGGCACCGTGGTGGACCCCAAGGATATGTGGGAGGGCACAGCTTGGTTTGACGCCTGCTGGCATTGGGGACATGGACTCTTGGAGTGGAGAATGAGTTGTGGTTTCAGCTGGTGACAGCAGACCCGCAGCCAGCGCTGTGTTTATTGCTGCGGGGGGGAGTTGTCAACAACCGCCGAGCTGTTCGTATTTTTGCTTCGGAAAACAACCCCTGGGCAACAATTCCCATTAAGCAATTCAGATCTAAGCTCTATTTGAGAAGTTTCTGGCATAATTGCTACCCATATAACGCAGCACATCAGGTTTCTCTCTGCTGCCGTGTCATTATGCAACTTTTTTCGGCTGTTGCTCTCAGTGCCATCCCTGTCCCTTTAGCCACGGAGACTTTTCTTCCTTGGCTTCCCAGCCCCACTGCGGAACACCAGTGGCCCTGAGCTGGGTCAGACCAAAGGCTGCAGGTCCCCAAAACCCTGCCTCCAACAGCAATCAGAGAGGGCCTGAATGTCCCAAATCTGGGCATTAAAGGAATGTATTCATAAAATCTTAGAATGGTTTGGGTTGGAAGGGACCTTACAGCTTATTTTGTTCCAACCCCTGCCACGGGCAGGGACACCTTCCACTAGCCCAGGTTGCTCCAAGCCCCATCCAACCTGGCCTTGGACACTTCCAGGGATGAGGCAGCCACAGCTTCTCTGGGAAACCTGTGCCGGGGCCTCACCACCCTCACAGGGAAGAATTTCTCCCCAATATCCCATCTAACCCTGCCCTCTGGCAGTGGGAAGCCATTCCTCCTTGTCCTGTGCCTCCAGGCCCTTGTCCCAAGTCCCTCTCCAGCTCTTCTGGAGCCCCTTTAGGCTCTGGAAGGGGCTCTCAGGTCTCCCCAAAGCCTCCTCTTCTCCAGGTGAGCACCCCCAGCTCTCCCAGCCTGGCTCCAGAGCTGTGATTCACACTCTCTGTAATACCTAGTACGTTGCAGCTTGTTGTTTCTCCCCTTCAACTGCCTCATTTGAAGGCAAAGAGCCCTCACCTTTTCAGCCTCCTCCCAGGGGTGCACCCACAGGCAGATCCCAGCCTGTGCCATGCCCTAGCTGCACAGCAGCTCTGCGGTTTGTCTCTGCTGTGCAAACAGACCACATTCCCAGGCACTGCTTCCCTGCTTCTCAAACAGCCAGAAGATCTGCCCTGCTCATGGGCTCTCCAAGTACCTCAGCACAGGCTGAGAAAGCCCCCTGAAAACCTGAATTTCAAATCACCTTAGGACTTCTCAGAGGTTCTATAAGGCTTCTGTAGGAGCAACTTCAGCCTCTTGCCCCTGAATCACCCACCTGCCTACACTAAATGCTCCTTCTTGTGTTTTACACTCACTCTCCTGCTACTCAAACTGCCTGGAGTGTATTTTTCTCCTTCATTTCCATTAGATGAAGTTATTTTGGAGAATTAACCTTGCGTTCAGTAGCTCTGGGAAGCTGCTGCCATGCAGGCAAACCCCACAAGTGTCTAAAAAAGACACAAAAGAAGGGAGGGCCGTGGGTACAGCATCCCGAGGCATCGTTTTACATTTTGGTGGTTTCTCACTATGGTGGCAGCTGAAGTTGTCCTGCCCGCTGTAAGACCGTGCAATGAATCACGGCCTGGAACAGATCCAGCAGAAGGAAAAAAAAAGAAAGATACATTTTTCAGCCAAATGAGCTCTCTTACTGTGTGCTGGGACAAGGCAAATTATGGGAACAAGGTGGTGAGGCTGAGAGGAGCTTAAG
The DNA here is from genome assembly GCA_013396775.1 of Cephalopterus ornatus. Taxonomy (NCBI): domain Eukaryota; kingdom Metazoa; phylum Chordata; class Aves; order Passeriformes; family Cotingidae; genus Cephalopterus; species Cephalopterus ornatus. Next base: position 673,372 of record VZRE01004991.1, read on the forward strand.
CTGATCCTGCTACTGAAGAAATGCGCTGGAATCCCAGCTGAAGTCATTCAGGTGCTTCGGAAGTGTTACCTGGCACGAATTCTTCATTAGACAGCTGAATGTCTGAGCATGCCTTCGGCATGGCTGGGAGCTGTTCTAAACCCCTAACAGCTCCCAGAAACTCCTCAGGGACTTTTATATCAAAACCAAATGCCTTAACCACCCTCTGCACCATAATCAGCAGCCAGTACAACATATTAGAAACCGATAAAAGTTAATAAACAAAGCATTAAAATTGAACTTACTGCCATAAAATTCCAAGGCAAAGCAGAGGGATTTTTCTCTTTGACACAGACTGAATTCTGGGATGGTATTTAGTTTCGTGTTTCCACTCAGCAAGGTCCAACAATAACTGATTTATAAAACTACAAGATGGGATCACTTTCTTGAGGTTTCTTCTTTCTTTTTTCTCTAAGTGAACCTTTATGCATCTTTTCAAGTTATTTACGGGAGTTTTAAACTCTAACCAAAGAACTTTAAATATGGGGCCACTTATTAAATCCCACTGACCTGAAATCTCCCTGGCATTCAGCTGAATTAACTAAGGCAAGGTGCTGAAACAGCTAAGAAACTTAAGTCACGTCATGTAACTAAAAATCTGTATCTCAGTTCTTCTGAAGGAAACTTGGGGGGGCTTAAACCTTTTATTAATGTCACATAATATTCCAGTGTGAGGAAAGGAAATGGCTCTTTCCCATCCTGCCTTTAGTGTAAGAACTGTCTTTTCATAGTAGTAATTTCAAGACATAAATACAGAAACCCACCCTTGGATACTTTTTGTCACATACAAGATGACCATGCAATGCACACAGCATTTCTCCTTTGCTTAAAAGGGGGAGGGAGGAACTGGTCCGTGAAGACAACTGAGACTCCTCTGCTTCGTTTCCCCCGGATCCCACCCCACCCACCTGCCACTCAGTTCTTATTTTGAGGCATTTCTCACCTAAATCAGGGAGCCAATTGGATGGTTTTGGGCGTCACTTACCCACTGTGAGGAAGGCTTTGGACACGGCAAAGCCATGCTCGTTGACGGCTTCGCATCTGAACTCCCCGGCACGCTCTGGAGTCACGTTCCGCAGGCGCAAGGAGCTCCAGCCCACCTGGGACACGGAGGGGCAGGTGGGCTCCGGCCCTGCCAGGGGAGGCCTCTGCACTTTGGGATGCAGCACCTGGGCCGGGGGGCTGGTCACCAGGCCCCTGCTGTCGTACCAGTGGATGGCGGGCGCGGGCAGCCCGGTGGCGTTGCAGGACAGTGTCACATCCCCACCAGCCACCACGGTGACACTGCCGGGGGAAGAGACTATGATGGGGACAGAGCCGGTGCCTGGGGGAAATGCAAACGATGAGTTTGACTAAGGAATACGACACTTAATGCCCAAGTCAGTCAGTACAATTAAAAATGTCACACGTGGTTCTTTATAACCATTTTAACAGTTTTTTCTTCTCCACACAGCATCTCCAGGCTTCCCTTCCAGACCAGAGAGATCAGCTGAGACTTGTGCTTAGAGGAGGCTGAGAGAAACCTGCACTCAAACCACACTTCAGCTTCTCTAAATGACAAAGACTTGACTGTCAGTGAAGAACACACTGCAGGCAAGACTGGCTTAGGTACTCCCCACACAAGCAGGCCACAAAATCTCTGCTCAGCCAGGCTCTGCACAGCTCACACAGATCATTACTGTACTGAGAAGGTTCAAAGCTTCAGCTACACATGACAGGGGGAGAACAGGGACAACAATGGTCTTGCCAACATCATTGTGCTAGCAAAAATCAAGTTCTCTGGGCATTAGGAAGTATCTTAGACTGAAAGGCAATCAAAAAGACTCCTGGTACCTGATCCTGCCAATCTGATAAAGGGGAAGTGTGCATTAAACCCAAACCTAAGGATTGTTTTGCAACTTTGAGTATGGAACAGGCATAACTACTCGTCAGCCAATACTGCTAAGAGTACCAGTTCATCCAGCACAACAGGACCCTGACTCTATTTACGCATAAATCATGTCAAATTCAATCATAAGCTGATTTAATTGCAGCTGGTAATCTAGGGTTTAAGTATCAAGTAACCACACAACCCCAAAAGTCTCTTGAAATCCGACTGAAAGCACCTTCTTTGTAAGATTAGCGGTCAGAAACAGATTAATACATAATCTAGAGGGTTAAAAACCAAAACAGAACAAAGCCTGAAGTGCAAATGCTTAATGTGATTCCTTGAGGGCTGCAAGTGCTCATACCTGGCTGGACACGGAGTCTCCCTGTGGACTGCACAAACCCAATTCCATTGTCTGCCACACACTGGTACAAGCCAGAGTCCCCCAGGGTGATGCCGCAGATCCACAGGTGGTTTCCTGTCGAGAAATGCCGTGGGGAGGGGCGGAGGGGAGCCGCGTTGTGGAGCCAGGTGAGGGCTGGAGCAGGGCTGCCGCGGACATCGCACCAGAAATGCACAGTCGCCCCGGCAGCCACGGTTTCATCCTGCAGCCCCTTGGAGAGTGAGGCAGGTTCTGGAAAGGGAAGTGATTTTACATAAACCACCATCCGCTGATCTTTGACTAAGCCCCGGAAAAACTGCTGTGAAACGTTCCACAGGCTCATCGTGTCTGAAGGCTGAGCAAGCACCACACACTGCTGCTTCTGCGCAGCCTGAAGCTGGTTTTCCTACACATGGGTTTATTTGAATGGTTCCTCCCTTCTGTCCCAAACAGCCACATGTTTGCACTAATTCTGTAAATAAAACACCTCCATTTTCAAAATAATTTGTTAGGGACACCCCCAAAACAAAAGGCATGTTGTGTGTCAACACCCTGTTTTCTGAGTAACTTCAACATACACATTTCCAAACCCAACCAAAACCAGTCACGGATGCAGAAACCTCAAACACCAGGAAAATCTGCTACAATGGAAAAGGAAGATGAGGAACAACTTGCAGCTGCACAAAACAAGCCAAATATATGAATATGTTTCTTTTGCTTTTGTTTATGTCCTCATCCAAACATCTCACCTCCCCTCACCAGCCTTTTGCTGATGTACAACCTCAAGAGAGGCACATCTGATCCCTGGCATATCACTGACACTGGCATTTTGCAGGAAAATAAATGGATCGGTTCCTCCCTCGGAGTTTGTTATCCTTCACTGTTTCATTATTTCAGACTGCAAAGGATTTGAAGAGATAAATAATTATGGATTTTAACTTGGAAGAGATGATGGGACATGGTCATTATGGACAGATCTGTGTTCTTTATTTTAATATGCTTAAGACTGAGAAGGAATGTGATGCTGTTTGGGAGCAGATGCCAAAACCAGCACGTATATGAAGAAAATGTTCATTGCCTGGACATCAAAGTGTGGTTTTTTCCTTACCAAGTACAGTAAGTGAATAGTTAACGTATTTCACTGCTCCAGAGTCACCTCCCACCACGCAGGAGTAGTTTCCAGCATCTGATGCCTCCAGCCGGTCTGTCACCAGGTGGGAGTGCAGCAGTTTCCACCGGCCTCGCCCTAGCACGTCCCGGCCGTCCTTGACCCAGCGGACGGAGGGAGTCACCCCACTGACCACACACTCCAGTGTCAGGGCACTGTGCCGGGGCACTGCCAGGCTCTGGGGGGCCACAGGGTGAAGGATGTGGGAGCCACCTGAGGAAGGGCCTGGAAAAAAGGAGATCACAGAGTGATTTGGGCTGGAAGGGACCTTAAAGCTCATCTCACTCCAAGCCCTGGTCACAGGCAGGGACACCTTCCACTAGCCCAGGTTGCTCCGAGCCCCATCCAACCTGGCCTTGGACATTTCCAGGGATGGGGCAACCACAGCTTCTCTGGGCAACCTGTGCCAGGACCTCTCCACCCTCACTGGGAAGAATTTCTTTCTGATATCTAATCTAAACTCTGTCAGTATGAAGCCATTCCCTCTTGTCCTGTCTCTCCATGCTCCTGTAAAAAGTCCCCCTCCAGCTCTCTTGTGGGCTTCCTTCAGGTACTGGAAGGCCACAATTACATTACCCCTAAGCCTTCTCTTTTCCAGGCTGAATAATCCCATTTCTCTCAGCCTTTTCTCACAGCAGAGGTGCTCCAGCCCTCTAATCTTGACACCAATCAAGCTTTTAAACCTCCCATCCTGTTCCCCAGTCCTCCTCCATGCCTTTCAAACACATCTGTCTGCACTTGGGACTAAGCACATTGCTGTAATGCTCTCTTCAAAAAAGTCCTGCTCCAAAATAGCTCTGGGGACAGAAGTATAAGCAGTATCCCCCTTCCAAGGGCTGAGTGCTGTGTCTTCCTGGGATGTGAAAAGCAGTTATGCTGCTCCTCCACAGTGAGGGCAAATAAGAACTGAATGTGCAAAGAATGCAGGGCAGATTTTACATAACACGGTACTGGAGACACTGATATGGGCACGCTAAAAACCCCTAGGGATGTTATTTATTCAGTTTGAGATGTATGAATTCTGGGAAGCTGAACAGGATACTCACGTGTGACTGTGAGCTTATGTCCAGTGAGTTCTACTCTGAGATCATGAGTGACTGGGTTGTATGCTGCACATTTGTAGGATCCTTTGTCTTCTAAAGATACATTCAAAATCTGCAGGTTTCCAGATGGAAGAATTAGGTAGTTGTCTAAACAAGCGGGGAAGGAAAAAAGAAGATTATATTTAATTTAGTTTCAAAAAAATTCTTCCTCTTTTTAGTTTTTAACTTACTTTTCAGCTATACTAATCTACTCCAAACATAGGATCACAAAGAGATCCAAAGACAGGTTTAGATAAAGTCATGCACGGGAAGTTCTGCAAGTTTCCCGAGGATTTTTTCCTGTAGCTTCTAAGAAAAAACTCCAGGCAAGCTTTTGTTGGATACTTACATTGCACAAAAAAAATCTCACCTGTTGATTGTTCCAACCATTTCCCCCGCACTTGGAAGCGAACTTGTGCTTTGGGGTGACTTTCTGGCACCTTGCACCCGATGAGAGCTGAGCCTCCTTCCTCCACTGCAACGGCAGCTGTCACCGAGGCATCAAAGTCAGCTAAACCTGGAGAGATTTGGGAAAAGGGTAAGAGCAGCCATGGCCTGGGAGAGGGAAAGGGCAGTAAGCTCAGTATTTGTGTTGGCTTCATCCTGATTATCTTCCCTGGTGCAGCATTTGGACATTCACATCAACAGGCGTGGTCTATCCTGCAGTCCATAAGAACATAAACCCTCCTTACACACCTCCTTACTACAAAAAGCACCAGCTTTTACATGGGAATAGTGAGGAGAAAAAATAATTTCTATGTTCCCTCAACTGCTCCTGGAAAAGCAAGCAGAGACACTGGAAAGGCTGCAGGGCTCCTCAGGGGCTCTGCAGGCACTGCAGGAGACAATTCACACTGACAGCAGGAAGCCTGTCCCTAAAAACATGGAATTGTCTCTCTGTGATGATAATCAGCACCGCAGTGAGTGCAGCAGTGCTTCCTTCTTGCTGCCACTAGCCCTGAGGCAAGGAGAGAGCTCCCAGCACCTTCCCTAGGAGAGAGCCCCCAGCTCCCAGCACCTGCCCTAGGAGAGAGATCCCAGCACCTTCCCTAGGAGAGATATCCCAGCTCCCAGCACCTTCCCTAGGAGAGAGCTCCCAGCTCCCAGCACCTTCCCGCATGCTGCCAAAACCTCCATGGGAGGAGGGAAGTGTGGAAGCTGCTCTTCTACTCCCTTCATGTTCAAAGCATCTTCGAGGTTGTTAAGTTTTTCTATGTTTTCCATGTCTCAGAGCTCTCTTGAGAAGGTCTGGCCATGGGTCAGTACTTTACCAAAACACTTACTTCTCTCACTTAGAAGAGATTTTCCTCCCAGGGGTATTTTGGACATGCTCCATAGATGAGGCACCCTTCCAGAGAAATCACTCAAACCCTGCTTGACAAAGGCCTGATTCAGATAGCCCAAGATCCCAAGCAGACAAATCATGCTCATGCAGGAACATTGTGTTCCCATTCTCAGCATCACATCGTCCTTTCCATGTGGAAAACATTGCCCCTTCCTCTTCTGAAGTCCCTCAAGATCAAATAATTTACAGATCAAGCACCAAGGCAAGGACTGATCAGAAGAAGCGGTGAAATTAAGAGAAGGGAAACTGCCCCTAAATGGACAGAAGACTGCCCCCACCTGCAGAACATCTACACTGGTTTGATCAAATCAAATGAACAGGAAAATCTGCCTCTCCCACTTATTTCCTAGGCAACAATTCCCACTCATTTCCATTCAACTCTCAAGCACACTTCTGCAACAGCGTGGCAGATCAGCTGCTCTTTCAACATCCTTTGTGAAGGGAAGCGTTTGGGAATCTTGTACTTCAAGGCCAATTCATGGAAATGAATGTTGTTTCACTGAATAAGATTTGTGTTTGCTGAAAAAAGATTTTTGAGGTCCTTCAGCTTGAAATGAGGCTGACACCAATGCTAAATCCATCAGGTGTGGTTTGGTCAAAGAAGAACAAACCACACAAGCCAGCTGAGGTCTACAGGATTTGCAAGGAGCAAAGGGCATGAATGAAAAAGCACTTACTGCCCATGGACACCGTGGCAGGCCGGCTCAGCACGGCGCCCACGCTGCTGCTCGCCACGCACTGATAGCGGCCACACGTCGCCGGGCCGAGGGAGACGATTGTCAAAGATCCCGGCTGGATTTCCACTTCTCCCGCCCTGCTGTCCAGAGGCTCCCCATTAAACAGCCAAGAAAGATGAGCTGTGGAGGGCTCGGCAGAGCAGCGGAGCTGGACGGGCTCACCGGACTTCTGGACAGTAGACGAGGGCTCAGAAATAAAACGTGGAGTTAAATCTAAGAGGAAATATAAATATTGAGTTGGAGACCAGCATTTTGCATGGACACAAGTGATAAGGTAAACTGGTATGAAAGACTGAGCATATAAAGGGTCTCTAAGCTCCAAGCTGCAAATGATACTCAAGCAGGTGTTGCCTTTTCCTTGGCAAGAGGAACTCAGGAGAGATTCCTGCTCACTCTCAAACACCGGGAAAACTCCAAGATTCAAATCCCACAAAGGAGGTGACAGTAATTAAACGGAGGTAGGTGCAGCGTAGGGGATGATACATTCCCAAGGCACAGGCAACGCGCTTGCCAGGGCCAGCAAAAACTGCAGTCACACTGGATTTATCCAGAGGGAAACAGCAGCCATCACCTGAAGAGCCGGAGCACGGGAACACGCAGCTGCAGCTGATCTGTCCCATATGAAGCGGGCCCGGACGTGACTTGTAAAATGTTAGAAATGGCAGGAGCCTGCCAGGTATTTATACAGAACCGTCTCCGAGTCTGCAGAACTAATTAAAAATAGCAGGATAAAAAAAGCTGGACGAACAGCAAAGGCTCTTGCTAATTCCAAATACATGGACTTCATCACGACAAGGATGATGAATTGGGCATCCATTATCTTTACTGAGCAAAGATGAACAGAAACAGGAAGAGCTGCTAATAAATAAAAGGTTCAATTCCACAGAACTTGGTTATGAGAATCCATGTATTTGCCAGAAGAAAATTCCTGCTTGTTGGAGGAGATTTTTTTCCTATCCTGGCCAATGAAACACTGGGAATTATTTCCATTTGTTTTCTATGAAATTCTCCACTAAAGATTTTGCATGAAGGGAGCAAGCAAAAGGCAATTAGCACCACTAACACTTATTTGGTTAGTAATACAAATTAGGAAAAAAAAACAAAATTAAAAATAGACACATCAGCAGGGAAAAAACAATTCCTAGTTTGTAAAGGAGCTAAGGATGTAAGTAAAGGGTCAAGATGATATTAAATGACATCCAAGTCAGAGACAGTTTTCTTGTAGGTGGGGCCCTGGGCTCAATGCTTTTCTTCTCAAGTCAGTCCATCCCAGCTCCGGTTATGAGTTTCAGATGAGAAACTGCACATTTTTAACAGAACCATAAACTATCTGCATAAACATAAAATAAAACTGGAAATTAAAGTGTGGCTTCACTTAACAAAAAAAAGATGAAATCCATAAAAATGGTATCCAAGCATTTCACAGGACTCCAGATGTCCATTTTTAGCCTTTAATTAGAAAACTGTTTTTCCCATTAGTTCAGTTTGAATTTCCAGGGATGAGAGGGAAGCACTGACCTTTCAGTTTGCTCACTCCAATTGTATGAAATCACACTGCTACTTTCATCTTCGCCCCTGCCCTCACTTCTGACACTAGCACTTTGTGCTCCGCGTAAAAGGTAAAATTGGTAGCAGTGACCCTGCAGCTGGAATTTATCTCCTATGGCTGCTTGAAAAATAAAATTTATCCCATTTGCTTATAACGACTGGCTATGAAGTGCTAAAAGTAGTAAAAGCTTCTTTTTCGTGTGGTTACGTTAAGACAAGCTGACTACACAGAGCAGATGTGTCAATTAAAACCATCCCTCTTCTTTTTTTAATGCCAGAGCTGTTCCAAGTGCAGCCACGCATCAGCCTCCACGTTTCAAAGAGCTGATTCCCCTCTCCCGCTGCAAATCCAAACCCCTCCCGACCCCTGGGAAAGCAAGATGCACTGCACGCAGCAGAATCGGCGTCCAGCTAAATCCATGGAGACCCCAAGGAACAAACCCACGTAACCCAGAGTCCTCCTCCATGTTCTGGCGCTTGCTTTGAGCCAAGTTTTCGCAAGCAAAGTCATATATTCAGTGTAAGGCCGCGTTTCGGGGCTCCACGCTTCCTTAAAAGCGGATTATTGACAACATCCATGAAAGGCGGCCACTCCAAAATGCACTCCCAAGCGTTGCTTGTTCTAAAGTTTGGGCTCAACCCCAAAACCTCCAAGCCAGTGCCCCTGGATGGGGTGAGGCCTCACCTGGGCTGGTGGCAGCGACAAGGCCGGCGATGAGGAGCAGTGCCTGGAAGCGCCCGGGGGCTGGATGCATAGCGCCAGATTATCCAAGTTGAAAGCCCAAGGCTCCAGACTAAGACGAGGCACGGAAACAGCTACAAAACAAACAAACAGATGTCTACTTTGAGTTTCAGGAGCCCCTCTTTTAACTCTCTTACAACAAAGTGTTTGGGGTTTAAAAAAACAAAACAAAACAAAAAAAAAAAAAACCCAAAAAAAAAAAAAGGCACAACCAGGAAACAGCCAATATTCTTTGCAATATAGGAACCATCTGTAAAAGTGAGTTAGAGCTGAACTTCACTGTGGTTCCAAGTACTATTCTTAATGTAAGAGTTCTTCCACAGCTGGGGCATGAAGCATCAGCATCGAACCGCTGCCTTGATAAATTAAGACTCCTTTCTACCCAGAGGAGCTGGAGTCCAAAGTAAACAGCTTATCTGTTGGAGATACTATTGTTTGCAAACAATAATCATTTGACCATCTATCACCAGGCCGCACTTGTTTTACAAGTTTTTATGAATCTACTGCTGCGATGCCGCTACCGCTCACAATTGTTCTAAACCTGCTTACTGAGACCTGTCATCTGCTGGCTCCTTCTGCTGGGCTTTACAGGCAAACTGTGGCACTGAAGAAAACACCAATATTGGTCTTGTTCTCATTTATATTCCCAAACCAGTGATGCTCTCTCCTATATACCACTTTCACCACCAAAAAAACCCCCCAAACTGCATCATTAAGCCAGCAAAACACAAATAAATCATAAATATGATCCCAGAGGTCTTTTCCAGCCGAAGTGATTCTATGATAAATGGTTAAATGAGCAAAATACAAACTAAAGCATGGAACCAGCAACCAAACTTGCCCCGAGGTGAGTCTCAGGAACGGTGTTTGTGACACTCCCGGTCTCTATCAAACACTCGTTTCTCCAAGAAAACAATAAATCTGCAACTGTCGTTCACTTAAATGTCCTATTGGCCTTGCATAACGTTATGATGAATAAGATCTGAGCTCATTTAGCACCATTACTTAATTTATCAGCCTGGCCATACAATTCTGCCGCTGATAACACTCAACATATACTTTAAACATCTCATCTATCAGCCGCATATATAAACATGTATCCAACACACACAATAACTGGGAGCTTTACTGGAGCACAGAAACAAGTGCAGCAACACAGATGCCTGACAGGAATAAGTCCCAGTTTACTGAGTGTTCATGGAGCCATTTGCTTTCTAAGAAGCTGGATGAAGATATATACAGCAAAATTATTCCTGTGGCTTATTTTAAAATAACAGTATTTTCTCATCGGAGCATCACCGTAAAACACATATGCAAACTGAGCAGCAGGAAAAGCCTCCAATTGTAATAGAGGCTTTTATGGGGCTATTTGCTCGCTGCCACCTCTGCCTGCAAACTGCTCTCTGGGTTCCACTGACAGCTTGAGAGGGCAGGAAGAAACGCTGTCGAGTTCTGCTCCCGTTTCTGGGCAGTTTTATCTGATCCGGCAAATTTATTTCAGCTGTTGGGAAGACCCAGCAATCCTGCGGCCCAGGCTGGTTCCCAAGGCGAGCTGGGGCTGTTTTGGGAAGCCGCAGATGGCAGAGGAGCCCAGCTGTGCCGAAGGGGTTGGTTTATTTGAGTTCTCCCTCGGTTCAAGGGCAGGAGCGCCGCTCCACCAGCGCGCGCAGAGGACAAAGTAAACACCCAGAGAACTTGTTAACATCAAACACTTTGCTGAAGAGGGCTGGGGGCAATGTTGCTTTTTGCCAAATCTTCCCTCCACTATTTATTTATCAAAAGCAATGAAACGTATATTCTGGGTCAACTTTAACCCCAGCACATGGAGCTACTGGGTTATTTTGCAGCTGTCTTTTTAAACAAGGCCAGCTCATTATCTTTAACTAAACTTTATCTTCGGAGATCTACTTTATCCAGGCTCTGATTTCCCTCTGTTTATCTTTCTCCTTACATGTTCCTTACTGCCAGTGTCAACAGCTACTCCTCTTTTGACCTACCAGTTTGGCTTTCGCAGGCTTGCGGAGTGGTAAGATCAACTGCAAAGCAGTGAGTACACACAGCGAGCCACAAAGACCAAAGTTCTTTGGCTGAAGGGAAAAAAAAAAAAAAAGAGGGAAAAATATTGGCTTTAACTGGGCTAGGATTGTTCAGCATCAACACTGGGGCATCTGAATGAAATTTCTCCAACATCTGTTTCTGAAGGGACGACAAAAACATCTTCCTCACTGGTAAATATGGGAACACTGGGGGGAGATGAGACTCAGCAACACAACCCAACCCAGAAATACTTCTTTCTTTTTCTTCTGCAGATGGTGACACTCCAGAAGCCCCTTGCTAAGTACAGAGAAGAGGGCGAGACCACAGCTCAGAGTTTTGGGGTCTTTAGAAATCCTGTGGAGAAACTTTGCCTCTTTAATATTACGTTAAAAAGCCTTAGGGATAGAAAAACATGACTCTTCCCCTTTGCCATCATTTCAATAAACCTGAGGTCCCATTCTGACAGCAAGTTCCAGTCACTGGGGTCCTACTAGGATCAGAAAAAGGAGCACCTTGGTTAGATGTGGCTCCATTTAAGTGTCCCAAACTCCAAGATGAGCTCTACCCAGAACAACTCTCTCCACTGTTCATTGTTCCTTACTTGGGAGGACGAATCTCCATCACTTGTGGATCAAAGTTATATTGAAGCAAGAGGTGTCACCACCTGAGCATTTTAAACTAAAACAGTAATAAGAGGATATGAATAATATTCAAGGTTGAATAGAGATGGACATGGTTTTAGTGGATCAAGGAGAACGTACTTTTTACTTGCACTGGCTGTTCCTCCAGCCCATCAGGAAGGCACAGCACGGCAAAGGCCGCAGTTCCCCTACTTCCACCCAGACAGCTTCACCTCAAGTCATCCTCCAGTTATCTTCAACCAGCACTTGACCTCCTTGTCAGCTCTAAAGTAGCTCGTTGCTCATGGATCACGGGAAAGAAGATAACGGACTTGTGCCAGGGAGGGGCCATCCTGACCATTCCAATGGATGCTACCCCTGGGAAGCACGCTGCACATGCAGGGGCACCCAGAAACATGTGCCTGGTACTTCTGGAGGTAATTAGTGAGATGAAGTACTTCTGCAGATGACATAACTCTGGCTGTGCACCTCATTTGCCACAGACTCTTTATAAAAAGGACCCCTCAGCCCAGAGCCATGGGGACAGGCTGTCCAGCAGCTCCCAGTTTCAGCCCCACGACCTTTGGAATGCTGGGCACAGGGAGGAAAATAAACCATCACCACTAAGTCCAAACAGAGGGGAAGGGACAGTTTAACCTTCCATTTAGGAGCACCGGTGGTATCCCAGCACAGGAGCAGGGCTGTCCCCACTGCCAGGCGGGCACATCAGCCCTGGCACACTCAGGGTGCTGCAGGGCACATCGTCACCCAGCTGCCGAGGCCTGAGGACCTCACCAGGATGGATACAGGCCATCCTGGACCAGGGAGCAGCCCACGGGCTTATTGAAGAGTTCTACTCAGCCAGGATGGCAAGACACAGGCACCAGACCATCCAGGGTCTCAGCAGCCCTTGCAGTGACCATCTCCTCTCTTCCCAAAGCTTCACGTTTGTCCCTGTTTCTTCAGAAACCAGTGGTCTTCAATGTATGGCTCCACAGGTCTGGTCCTGTCACTGTAACTTAACCCTCACCTCCAAATTAACTCACTCCTATCCCTGCTTGCCCCAAAAAAAGCGTTTCACTCTCTAAAAGATAACAAAATGCTGTTTTCCCTGCATTCCCATGGTGCTAAGCTCCAGAGGACCCTGTGTCCTTCCAAACACAGCTGAGATCCTGCCCTGGTGATTTACTGGGCCATGAACTTCTCTCCACCCTCGCAGCTGAGGGCAGAGTCACTTCAAAAAGAGCATTATCTCATCCCCATTTTGGTTTAGCTCCCTGAATCATCTTCCTGCCATCTCAGACCAGCTGGCAGGACAACACCAGGACCTCCCTTCCCAACAGCCACCACTCCAGCTCGATCTGTTACTGCACTCCCACTCCATCAATCCCTTCCAACATGCTTCCAACCTTCAGCGAGCCATTCCAGCATGCTGGAGCTAAACGAGGAAGGGTTTCTGCACCACCTCAACACACCAGGTCCTATAAACGCTGGAGCAAAGCAGAAGGAGGAGGAGGAGGAGGAAGGAAACAGCCACCTCGGGAACAGAGGGAGTTATTCAGGTTGCCCACTCCACCTCCAGGAGCTGACGGCCTTTGCTGAGCAGCCCAAGGAAAAAGTGACTGAGTGCTGCTGCCTAAGGGGCGGCACTGCCCCGCCAGCTGCATCGTGACAGCCGCCTGGGAGTCAAGCAGCTTTGGATCCCAAAGAGTTTCCATTTTTCCTAAACAGCAGTAACTCAAAATCGATTAATCCCACCTCACTTTATCATATTATATGCGATTTAACACCCAAAGCACAGCAAGTTGGTTTTTTCCCTAGGTCATTTATTAGTTAGCAAGAAAAATATCTTTTTAACTTGCCACCAGTACAAGAAAAGTCGCAGATTTTCAAACCACTTAAATTTAGAGTAAACGAATTCCCCCAAATTAACTAAAACACTCTGGCTTTAGCATGAGCAAGCCTGAGTTAGATCATTAAATCTCACACCAAGACACCTTAAAAAAAAAAAAAAAAGAAAAAAAAAAAAGGAAAAAAAGGAGGTATTGAAGCCTGTGGCATTCCAAGAGAAAGCAATCAGACATTCCTGCCCGCTCGGCTCCTCAGTGATCTCCAGAGCCTTTGATCACTGACTGTCTTCATGCTGTCCTCCTGGGGTCTGGCAAAATGAGTGTAACAGCTGGCACATAGACTTCATTAGCTTTCTGGGCTGGGAGGAGTGGGTTACAGCCCGGGAGCAACCGGCAGCCTGCCCGGCGGCCTCACGGAACAACCTCCCAGGTTTATTCCTGGGTCTTTCGGTGCCTGGGAAAACCTTGAGGTATTCCCGAGCAGTTGACAGCGGTGTGCTCGCCACACGCCGCAGACCTGCTCCGAGTGGCTCCTGCAGCCACCGCTGCCATCAAGGATGCGGCGGGTGGATTTTTAATGCCAACCCGCGGGTCTGAGATTGCCAAAAGGACACGGAGCCGGCCGAAGCCCCGGTTTTATGAATGCTTAATGACCACTCAATCATTAACATCAACCTTTAAAAAGCAAATGCAGCACCTACAGTGTTCATTACCCTCCCCCTCCCCCCCTTTTCAGGGTCTCAATCGAGTCAGTCAAGCGTGCAAACCGATCCTGTCGCCAGCAAAAGCATTTCCTTTCACTGTGGTCAGCCAAAAGCAGGGGAAGAAAATGGAAGTGACTTGGAGTTATGGCACCAAAAAGGCCAGACAAGCAAGGAAATAATCAACTCCACATGAGCCACTTCGAGCCCATCACAATGAAAAGGGCCTACGACTAACCCCAGGAAAGGTCAGCGGGACTATGGGGGTCAGAAGCTGAAAAAGGCAATAGCGAGCAGCTGCCAGCTGCAATAAGAATCAATGTGTTCCTAATTACGCTTCGAAGAGAGGGCTGGAGCACCGGGAAACGCCGGGCTGTAATCACAGCTCGGGCAAGAAAAATTCAAGTGCTCCCGTTTTACTCTTCTCCACCTCTGGAACTGCAGCCTCTGTGTTACTAAATCACAGGAAGCCGAGCGCTGGAGATAAGGAGCCGGGTGGCTACAGGAGGGTTGGGGATTTTGTATAAAAATGCCGTAATTAGGCATTTGTGTTGGAATTATGGCATCACCAAAAAGAGGATTTCATGAGTGTAAGTAATAAAATTACGTTCTTCAAAGGGATTTTGCGGGAGCTTTCAGGAAACATGCTGAACTCTGCTGAGCAGTCCTGCACGCCTGGGATTTTCTCCATCCCCAAAGAAGACTCTGAAAGGGAAAACTCTACAAAAACCAGTTTGCTGACAGTGACCCCATAAACCAAGTGCAAGAGACACAAATGGGCCAAATGTCCTCTGAGGGGTTCACAGAAACACCCCGACTGGAGAGGCAGTTAAAAATTACAAGAAAAAGCATCCTTTGATGCTCTGTTCATATTTATTTATTACACTTTAAACAAATGAAAGTGCACCTTCCAGATCCTTATCAGAAGGATAAGGATCTTCTGAATAAAGGAGAAAAATTACAGTTGCTCAACCTTTGCAACCCTCAGCTTGAATTTCATTAATGCCTCCACTCTTCTGCCTAGACCCATGCCTGGCACCCAAATCCATCGGTGCTAAGTCACATCCAAGTGTTTCCTATGTGGATTCCCATTTAATGATTCAGTTGGTATTTTTACTCCTTTTTATGTAACATATTTTTATCAGCAGCCTTGCATAGAGCTTTCTTCTTGCTCCAGATGATTTAAACCCCCCATGAATCAGGGGTGAATCCCAAGAGCAATTGTGGGGGCTAAAATCCTTTATCAATTGTGCAGCACTAACAGCACTCTAATTTTCATAGAATGGTTTGGGTTGGAAGGGACCTTAAAGACCTAAAAGTTGCTATTTTTGTCAAAATATAGAGCAAGTGTTTGCTCGGGTGGCAGATGGCAGGAAAAACAAACAGTGCTGAGCAAACCAGACAGTCACCAAGTCCCAGCAAGGACAGGGGACCCCCAAGCCCTGACGGCCTTCCTTAATAATCAGGCAGATGTTTCCTACACACCCTAAAAAATGTCAGTAATTTACTCAAGCTGTTACAGGTAAGGTCCAGTGGCACAGCAGAGGTGACACAAGAAGAGGTTAAGTAAAAAATAGCAGTATTAGCCCAAACCATGGCCAAGAGGCTGCATGCCTCAAAGATGGAACAGCAGATCTTTTTCATTGGATTTTTCTATTTTGCTTTCAGGCCTGGAAAGTCTCACAGTTGGTATCAGCTGTTGGACTCAGATCAAAGTTTAGCTTTCCATTAATCCTTTGAGTTATATGTGAGGCTGATAGAGAATTTTTTTTTTTTTAAGAAGACAGTTAAGATTACTCAGATCCTTAATTTGCACTCCAATATTTCAAAAACACCTTGACTTTAGAACCTTGGTCTTGGCGTACATATGGTCTTGATAGAAGAACGCATGCTTTGGCATGGGCTGGAGAAATGGATTTGGGAGCCTGGGGAAGGAAATTTAACAGTTTGTGTACTGTGCCTTGGCACACACAGCCAAAAACACTCCTCAGTCACGGGTCTGCTCCCGACACACGTCCCTGCTCTGAGGGGGGAGACCTGGGGTTCCCATCCAGCAAGACAGACATCAGGAGAAAAATAAATAAATCACCACAGAAGCCACACTTTCTTCCCCACAAACAGGCCTAACAATTAGGTTAATTTTATTATTAACTTCAGCAAAAGAGCTGAGACAGTCCCCCTGCTGCCACGCTAATGAAGTGGGAATGGTTCCTGCCTCCTCTGGCCTCGGGGGAAGCAAGAGAACAGAGCATTAGCCTGATATACAGTTCTGCTGGGCTGCAATTATGCTTAAATGCCTAAATCAGGGCTTTCAGCCCCCAAGGGAGCTGAGAGTATCATTAGTTTAACAGTTCCATCACAGTAACTGTAGGCCAAATACATACAAAGTTCTCACCCTTTGCTCTTTGAGGCCTCCCAGACCTCCCCCTTCTCCTTATCTCCTGCCTAGGCAGTACTTTGCCTCATACTCCCCTTTTCTTCCCCACATTTAGCTCAACACCTGTGCAGACTGTGCTGCACATAAATACGTACAGACACCTGTAACAGCCCTGCTCCCCTTCAGCCATGTCTCCGAGGGTCCTTCTGCCAACACCCCCTCCCTGCTCCCTCCCCAGGGCTGGCCTGAGCCTCGGAGCGAGGCGCTCGCTTTACTTTTTCAACTCCGATTTTTACCAAGCATGAGATTTCGTAACCAGGTTTTCAGCCAATTTAAAGAGAGGCCGCTGCCGAGGAGGGCAGCAACACCTTCCTTCAGGACCTGGCTTGCATTCTCCAATCTGCACCGAGGATCCTGCGGCCAGCGAGTGAGTCAGAGCTGCTGGCAGATCCAGCTGAAAACTCAGCCAGAGAAAAATGAGATTCAGTTTTCACCTGGATGAGGGAGCAGTTTCAGCCCCCCCTTGCAGTCCTGGAGCACTGGCCCAAAGGAGGGGCTGGGAATGGACACCCAAGAACGGGAACTTTGCACTTGAACAGCGTGAGGTCTCAGATCAACTGATGAAGCACCACCCCAGTATGTTTAATAAACCCTGGACTGCAAAAATGTGGGTAAAAATGAAGAAAAATATACAAAACCCAACTCCATGTGAGCCATGCCCATTTTCTCAAGGGAGCTGGGGAACTCGCTGGCCTAATTATCCAAGCTACAGGTGCACACACCACAGCAAGCTGCACTACTGCCCCAGGGGGTGTCTTTTCCCCTCCAGAAAGTCTGCATTTTGCATGTCAAGGACCATCACACCCATGATTATATCTTCATCGTTGCTATAATCAGAATTAAGCATGAATTAAAAAACAAATAAATACATAGAAAAGGCTAGAACCATAGGCTTGTTCTGGTCATCAAAAAAACCCTGTCAGATTCTCAGACAAAGGCGCCTGTGTCCACACATGCTGCCTAAAAGTCCACTTCCAGCAGCACTCTCATGCCTGGGAAGTTTTGCTGCGGGTAAAGGTTGATGAAAAGAATTAGAACCATGGCTGAGCTCTGTTAGAGGACAGCGAGCTCATTCCTGAGGCGATTCCAGATGAACGCTGACACCTCGTCCTTTGGTAGCCTCCAGCAAGCAACAGCTCTAAAAGACACAGACAAATGGGTTCTTTTAGCTGCCTTAGCCCGAGTCCAACTCGCTCTGTTGTAACTTGCAGGGATCCATGCTATCCGTGAGCCCTTAAAGGGAAGCACAACCATTAAATCCACACCTGCAGCCAGAATTTATAGCAACCTCATCTACTGCTGTCTTACATCATAGGCAATTAGGAGCCTGTGAACTCATGGCTGCAGGATATGGGAGGCACGCTGGAACCAGAGAGCCAAGCCTGTGTTACAGTCGTTAGTCACCTCCAGAATTCACTGTGCCTGCAGACGGCTGGAATCGCGCACAAAACGGAGCAACAGACCCATTTTGACTCTGTTTCCCAAACAAAAGTGCTGCCCTCCACTCCAGATCACTGCTTCCCCTCCTGCTACATCCACATGCTGTCCCAGGCAATGCCAACACTCCCTGCTGCTGGACCAGGCTCCAGGCACAACAGTGCTTATTAAAATCAAACTGGTTAACCAGGGACAGCTGAGGGAGAGAGCAGGAAAAGACCCAGGTCTTTCCTCCCCCAACTGAAACAAGCCTTCAGACAATCCATCCTCCAGCCTTACAGTAATTCAGTTTTACTGCTCTTCTCCCCTCCCTTTCCCCATACTCGAAAGACCAAACCTGGTTTCAAAACTGAAGTCCAAACTCTCCGGCAAACATGCACTTCTGCGCTTCTTCACCTCGAGGGAAGGAATCCTGACACGACTGACAATATTCCTTAGCAAAACAAGCCCCTTTGCCTCGGGCCCAGATAAAAGCAGCAGCTAGCCAGAAAAATAAATGAGAAAATCGTGTTGGTCAGGCCAGGTTTGCTACAACAAATCGACCAGGCTCCCAGGCGAGGAGAGGGGCAGTGGAACACGGGGGAAGGAGAGGGAGGCTTTGGGTTGGATTTGCTCAGCGGTATTGCGCAACTGAGCACCGGCCGTAGCTTCCCGCCTCCTTCCTCGTGCCAGCGGAGCCAAAGGAGAGCGTTGATCCAGAGGAGGGAGGCTGCGGTGATCATGAAGCTGTGGCCCAAGGGTTCTGCTTCCCCAGCCCTGCTGCTTCACACACTGCAGCCGAGCTCTGAGTCGCCGCCACACTGCCAGTTCAGCCCTGCCGGCAGCAGGGACCCCTGCCCGGGGCAGCACCGGCACACGGCAGCAGGTCGTGAGTCAGAGCCCAAACCTCCTCCCGAGGATCGGGGCCATGGCAGCTGTTCCCAGCAGAACCAGTTCGAACACGAGCAACTGATAGGAAAGGAGTTAAGTTTCATCACGGGGACCAGGGAGAAATTTCTGCCAGGTTCACCTGACTGTGCCCTGTTCTCACTCGCACAGGCACATCCTACTTCGCCGAACAGGATTTCTGTTCGGATGTCCAACAGCAGAACAGCAATTCCGCGAGACACTTTCCCAAAGGAAGATGGGAAACTGCTGCTGTGGCTCTGCCACGCAGGAAGAAGGTTCCAGACTCCTCATAGCACATCAACTCCCCCACAAGACTTTAATGCTGAGCTCAGCAACATGGAGGCCCTGCAAAGATAACCGGCTGCCGGGACTGATTCCATCCCACGTTAGCATCCATCAGATAGCAAGGAAAACAAGATTAAGCAGCACCACGGCATTAGTCTTCATTTAAACTTGGCAAAGAAAGCAAATGTTTCTTTTTTGTTGGCTTCTCTCTGTGTGTTTTGTAAAGCAGTCCCAGGCTCAGCCAGGGAAAGGTGCCTGGACTGTTTAATGTTGAGGGATTAGAAGGGACAACACTTGTACACTCGCCAGAGCCCAGAGAGGCAGCAAGCGCTCGGGCTGAGCAGGCGAGCATCTGCCTCCTGCAATATATACATTGCCCCAGTGAAAATAAACAGCTTCACACCTCTGGCTCAGAGAAGGACTTCAGCTTCTTCTGTGTCCTCAACCTGCAGCCTCTCTGCTCAAGGAACAGTCAGAAGGGTGAAAGTTACTCCCAGTTCCCTTATTCCAAGCAGTTTGAGGCTGGAAGCTTTCTGTCTCGTGTTGCACTGGGTTGAGTCTGTGCTACTGTGCATTGATTCTGCTGTGGCTTCCTTGTGTTCTGCTGTGCCCAGAGGTGTTTCAGACAAACTCTGAACACACACACACACACTTTCCATGTGTTTTGGTTACTTACAAGCCATGAGAAATCCACTAATTAGGAAAAATGCTAACTTGGAAACTGGACCATATTTAAAGTGCTCAGCCCCAAAGCCAATAATTTAGAAAAGCATGCCCCAATTTACCACTGCCACCCCACTCACTGGAGATGACAGGGCTGAAGAGACTCCAGCCACACCTCTGCAGTACCCACCATCTACAGTCTGTTCCTAACTCCTCTCTGGCCCATTCCAACGTGCACAGCAATTTGGAAGTGCAATCTGCACCCCAAAAACATGCCTCAGTCTGAATAGCTGCATTTAAAATTATATCATTAAGCTTGAAATTTCAACATATTTAGAGAGTTTTGATAATAACATTTTTGATTACATCCGTTGCCAGCTTCCTTCTACACCCTGACAAAGATTTAAAGTATACATTCCTATTTCATTCTGCAACAGAGATTAGTGGCAGGAACAGAAAACATCTTCTGTTCCAAAAAACCCTCGGGGTTTTCCTCCTTCACTTGCATTTTATTAGAGGAGTCTCAAATCTCCATCAAGCTGTGATACACTGTCACTGCAAAGTATTTAAGGCAACAAGTAACTGAGTGCTACACTGGAACACACCTTCGGAAAAGGCTCCTGAGAAACAAAGAGATTTCCCGAAGCGATCGCAAACGTGAACAGTTCCTCGGCAGTAACAGCCCTCAGCAAGCTTTATGAAAATCCGAGCCTACGCTCCAGCATATGCACACAGAGCCCTAATTCGGGAACTTTTGTGAACTCTTATCGTGGGGAAGGGGGGAACAAAGGAAAACCACATGCTATTGTTTAGTTTGACTCCGCAATACATTTAATCTACATGGAGTTGGAACATTACACAGCAAAACTCCTCGGCTCCCAGAAATTACATACAGCCAACAGCAGCAAAGCCCATTCTCCAAAAGGAAAATGCCACTTTAAAGATGTTGCCTTTGCCCCACGCAGCACAGAAATTCTCCAAAATGCAGCTGAAAGCTGCCACCAGTGCTTCCAATCCCATATGCCAAGTGCATGGGATCAAGGCAAGGCTACTAGCACTCATGACACAAGGAAAACCAAAGCTGGGGACTTTCACCAACCTGACCTTGAGCTATTGGACCTTTTTCCAGTAGGATTGTGACAGCCTTGGGGGGCCCCAAGAAGAGGGAGGACCTCTCCAGACATCTCACACCCTCACACCTCATAGCCTCTTTAAGCCTATCAACAGGACCAGCCCTTGATGCATTCCAAGATGTTAAAGCAAGAAGACGCAGCTTATGAGCTACCAAAGAGTTATTCCAGTGTATCCATAGGGATGATAACCGATTTCGCTACATGAATTCCATTGCTTGTAGCTGTGCAACTCCCTTCCCGGCCTTGCATCCTCCTGGATGTGTGCTAACAAGGACTGTCACTGGGAGGCCTTTGGTGCACAGCTCCAGGACACTCCCGAGCAGCTCTGGAGGCTGTGGCCCTGCCAGTGAGGTACCAGCCTGGCAGATCCACCCTAACACAACTGAAGAACCACCTTCCTAAACATTGTATTTCTGTTTGAAGCCATCCACTGCCATACCCTTGTGCCCAGAGAGTTCACTCCTCCAACCCCAATATTCCAGTTCCCACACACACAACTTTCCCTGGACACAGACGCCACTGCCTCATGTTGGGGCACAGTCAATGCTACCGAGGGACCGGAGCCCTGCAGGCTCACCCTGGGCAGGTGTCAGCACCAACACCTCTACATACAGTGAGGAAAACGTGCAGACAGGTGACAACACAGCCCCAGCAGCCCACGGGCACCTCCTCTCCATCCTGGGCTCGTTGGGGCTGCAGTTTATCTTCTCCTGCACCTGGGAGCAGAGGCCTTTGGCACAGCCCCATCCTCACCCTCCGTCGGGCCAGGGGCTGGCACAGGCACAGGTTGCTGTGAGGTTTCAACAGGCTGAATGAAACGGTGAAGAAAGACACTTTTCAGAGGGGGAGGGGAAGGGAGGCACACACGTACTGAACAAATCATCTGTTTGGAGCACTGGCTCCTACTTGTTCTCGGTTATATTATTCACTCAAGAGTGGATTAATCCATCACTGCAAAGGAATCTCCTGATCTCAGAGATAAAGGCAACAAGTCATGCACTGACTGTCTGTGGATCCTCCTGGAAATGGCCAGCCTTTCTCATGGCCTTATTTGGGCTGATCTATCAGCTCTCAACTAACAACAAGCAAAAAAATAAAAAAAAAAAGAAAAAAAAAAGAAAAAAATTGAAACTCGAAAAGATACCACCTGATCACAGTAACTTTAGTTGGATTGATCTGGCAGCAAGTAGGGGATTTCAACTTGGAAAAAACACCTTCAGTTTGTTTCAGAAGGAGCCACATTGTCCCGTTCTGCTATTCCCCGGGAGAAGAACAGTTACCTGGGGGTTACCTTCCAAGCTGGCATGGGAAAAAAGATTAATTTCTTGTAAGATTCTTTAGAGTGAAGCCTTTTATCCAGATAAATGCTTTGTTTTATTCACTGAGGACTGCAAAAGGAAACCCCTGGTGCCAGGCCCCTCCAGGAACAGGAGCATCTCCAGCTAGAGCAGGCTGCTCTCGGACACAAGGTGCCTACACAAAATACAGTTTCAGGAGGTTGGACATCTCCAGCACCTGCTTGTCCTCCACTGCTCCAGCAGATGCTGCAGTGTGATTATAGAGGCATTTGGCACCCATCTGTTCTTCACCTAAGATTAAGGGGGGGCCAAGAAGGTCCCCACAGCTCCCTTCCATGAGCACCCGGGGCTCACCAGCACATGGAAGGTGAGCTGGCAGGGAACAACACTTCACAGGCAGCACAAACTTCAGCCACCTTTGCAGAGACAAAACACCTCCAGAAATGTAAACTAGTGGTGCCTGGCCTCTTTGCCAAGACTGTTCCAACAAGGGTCTGCTCACAGCTTGAGCCTTTTTGCCCTTGTCTTGGCACTTCACAGGTTCACTGCAAGGAAAACCACGGGCTGTGAGGCAGAGCCTCCATACGCTGCGAGGTAGGAAATATTAAACTTCTCTTTGAATTAAACAAATAAGGCTCAACCACTTGGTTCGTTATCAGATCCAATGGTTGGAGTCTGCGGGGAAAGCTAAACAGCAGAACCCGGGGTATAAATCAAAGGCGTGATCAGACAGACAGGTGAGGCCGAGGGTGCGGTTTCACCTTTCAGCTCAGCCTCCCAGAGCGCCGGCCGCTGCCAGAGGGATGGTCTCCTTCCCCGGCACGCTCGGTTCCAACCCCCCAGCTCCCTCCCGCTGCCAAGTGGAGGAAACATCCCAGCCGAGCTGGCCTCGCTCGCTCCAGGCTTTGGGGGACGATTTTATCCTTTTTCCCTGCCGTTTCCATGAGCTGAACTGATTCAGTTGGGCATTTCCAGAGGCAGGAGATGGAGAGCACCCGGCCCCCTCGGCTCGGCGGCAGAGCGAGCAGGTTTAGAGGACAGCAAAGCCAATTTAAAAGCCGCTGCTGCCAAAAGGGGCTATCTCCCCCTCACCCCCAGCCCCCCGGGGGCCTCCCCAGTCATCCCAGTGGAAGATTTAACAACTCTTAACTGCGGGGCAAGATCCAGGGAAGTTTGGGGCTTGGGTACTTTTTCTTTTTTTTTTTGAAGGGGTTAGCTGGAGTCATTCCCCTGCGGCTGCTCCACTGCTGGATTCCCACAGCGGGGAAGAGGCAGGAATGTACCTGCCACCTCCTGCAGCAGCGAGTCCTCGGACGGAGCTGTAACGTGAAACTGCGCCTAAAGAGTTGGGGAGGGGGGGAAAAAAAGGTGGAAAAAAAAGAAAAAAACAGAATCCCACCTGGCTAGAAGAGCTTCAAGACATCTCATAGGTATGGGGAATGGGAAAACAACCCACCTTACATGATTGTTTTCCCTCCTGTTGAAAGACAGCAGATATTTCATGCATAGAAAGAGCAAGCAGGGGCTTAATGGGAAAGGCAGGTGGTCTCGATGCACAAGGCTCAATCCCTCACAGGGCTGAACAAGCATTTCCCCTAAAGTGATCACTGTCACTGGAGAATCATCATCCCCACCGGAAAGGGAAAAGTGAGCTGGGGAAAGTGAGTGGAAAACTCTTGACACACTCAGCCCTGGAAGTTTTACTGAGCCATCTACCAAGGAAATTACTGGAAGAACACCCAACTGGAAAAAAGTTAATATATATACACACACACAGAGAAACTATCTTGTCTAGAAATTCTTGGGCCAGGGTAGCTGGAGACCTCTTGCCAGCCAAAGTAATACAGCAAAGAGGTTTTTGCTTACTTTGCCAAGGACAAACACCATCCCAGAGTAAACGATGCAGGAGAAAGGGACACACAATAGCAGGGTTTGCTCAGGGAGGCCTCCAGGAGAGCAGAAAGTGAGCAGAAAAAGCAAAATGCCTGAAGAACAGACTGGGTACTAGCTCACCTATTAACAAAATATCTCAAAATAGCAAAAACAGTGGACAGACAACCCAGTGTGTTGCCCATTTAAAGAGTCAGAATTGCAGGGCAAGCTGCAAATTCCCATTTAAAGAGGAAATTTGACACAAGGTCTTTTTGATCGCCCCAGCTGCAGACAGGAACTGGCTCTGAAGCTCCCCAGCCCACTGAAACAGCAAAAAACAGAGAACTGACAGCAAACCACTGCAGCAAAGAAGGGGCCAGACTCCGCTCAAGGGAGCCCCTCACTAGTTAATAGATCATAAGCAAAGCAGAAGACAAAACCCTGACTCTACACACACAGGTCAAGTTTACAGTATCAAGTAATTTATGTTTATAAACAAATACGATGCTGCCAAACAAAACTTGTTCTGTAAATTTCCGAGATGTGGATTTAAAGTGACTCCATAGAAAACATTACCTGAGATAACCTGATCCCAGCAGCTTTTTGGGTGAAGACTCACTCAAGTCTCAGGGCTTCTGGTACTAAATCAAAGTTTTCAAAGCCTCGTGGAACCAGGTTCAGCAGCAGGTTCACCACATTTCCATGTTGTTTCGCTTAAGACTGTGTGCCAAGACCAGAGCATAGCAATGAAACCCCTCAAGAGTCACATCTGTGGGCATGGGAATGAGGAAGATGCACAGTAGGAGGTTTTCCAGCACAGGCTAAAAGGCCTGGCAAAATGAGAGGAGGTAAAGGAACTCTTAGAGAAGGAGTGAAAAGCAGGTTTAGTGGGAGACACAGGAAACCCATGTGACGTTCAATGTCTTTTCTTATACAGAATTAGAAATAGCTCACAGGACCTGCATAAACCTTTTCCATAAAGCTTGTTGTGCAGCAAAGAGAGACATATGTGCACATACAAACACTCAGATCAGCTCAGAACCCACAGCCCCTCACACCCAGCCCTGCACACAACCCAAAATCACAGTCACACCAACAACCCCAACAACCACGTGGGAGAAGGTGCTGCTGACTGCACCATCGCATCAGAAAGCGGCTTTATTCCCAAAATTATTTAATCATCACAAGCTTCGCAGTTAGTTTTTTGGCACCAAAGCCCTGCTGCTCTTACACTTCGTGGTAGTGCCTTACCTCCAGCAGCCACCAATGAATGTCACAGTGATGGCACGCCCGAGGCCTCGTCAGGCAGAGCGGGTGTGCTGGGGGACAGCAGAGGGGGATTTATGAGATGCCGGACCCCGGAGCGGCTGTGCGCTCACTCGGGCCAATCCACCGCCTTGCTCCCCCATTCCCACATCTGCAGAAGCAGTCTTTAAACAAGCCAGGGTATTTTTAAGCTCTGACAGTTAAAATCCTCAAGTGACATCACCTAAAGTCAGAGCACAGCTGCCTTATTCCTCTGACACACCAGCGAGCCAAAGTAAGCAGGAGCCTCGGTTTATGGGCTTACAGCACACCTTGAGATAATGAAAGTGCTGGAGGGACTCACCCCAGCACAGTCAGGCCTCTCCTGGAGTGTTTTTTCACCCCCCTCCTCAGTTTTGGGGTAAAAACCGCAAAGTTTAGCACCAATGCAGCCTATCAAGCCAGCAGAGGGAGGACACAGGGGGGCCCAGACCAAACCCCACCACCAGCGTCCCAAGGGGCTGGTGGGCAAAGAACGCAGAGCTGGTGTCCCACCACAGAAAAAGGATCAAAGATCACCAAGATTGCACGGAGGATGGCAAAAACCAACCCTCCAAGCTGCTTCCCGAGGCGTATCTGAGCTTGCCCTCCCACACTTCACCTTGCACACACAGGCATGGCTGTTTAGGAGCACTTGGGGCAGCTTAAGGGTGTAAATCACATTAATCCAAGCAACAAAAGCCACCACACTCATCCTCGGGTGAGTTACTAATCCCTCCACACCAGAGCCCATCTCACTTCCTACCCCTTGAGGAGAAAAAAAAAAAAAATCCCTTTTAACACAATATGTAACCCAGTGGATCCCACCTTGGTACTTTTATCTGTAAGTCCACTTTAAACAGCCTTGGGCAAGTCACAGGTTTCTCCATAAACCTGTGGTTTTTCTGGGATGCAGAACCAAGCCAGGCAGAAGCTTCCCTCTTCTTTTGGAGTAGGGGGGGACTACGGGACAAAAAACATTTTTATTTTTTTCTAATCACTCCATTACCAAGCCCTCCCCACAAGACAGGCTTGCAACTGCTCTGAGCGAGCAGGGTTTGGTTTCGACACGTTTGACTCACGCGCGGCGCTCGCCGCCTGTTTCAATTTGGGGGGACAAAAGCACGCTGGGTGCAATTAGGGCAAATAATATCAAGTTTAACAGAAAAGCATCAAGAAACCGTGCCGGGAAAAGCTCACGGCGAATTTTTTGTAACACGGAAGGAGCGGGCTGTCGCCCTCAGCAACCACCACCACAAAAGCACTTTTTCCTCCTGTACATCCCATAAATCGCAACTGTCAAAACTCCCGAGCCGTGGGAGACGAGCAGAAAAGCCGCCGGGCTCCGGGCAGCTCGGCCGGGAGCACCCAGCACCCCAGGATTACCTGCTTTGTTCGAAGGAGACGCTGGGCCACGGAGGGTAAAACCCCGGAGGACCGAAGTTTCCGCGCTCCTGGGTAACCTCGGCTGGTGTTTGGGTTGGTAAACTGTATTTCTGGTGCATGTGTGAAAGACAGAACTCGCTGAGCAAACAGCCCCCCTCAAGAGCTGACAGCTTTACAGCCCCAGGCTCGGCGCAGCTACTCCTTCCCAGAGGCAGCAAAACAGTTGGGGAAAGCAGTAAAATAATAATTAAAAAGAAAAAGCTACATTAAGCCATCACTTCACCAATCCTGTGCGCAGTCGCGAGGCAGGGGCAAAATAAACATCGCCTGTTTTCTGCCCAGCAGCGAAAAACACGTCTCTTTTGGTTTAAAAAACATCAGTATTGAAAGTATGGGATAGACGGCTGGAAAGTTCTTCCATTAGAAGTCAGGAACTGCATAATTTATATTTTATTTTTCTTTTTTGGCAAAGAGACAGACAAAGCACGGGAAAGTCATTTAAAATTCAAGAATCGTGCGGCTATAAGGATGGAGGCAGCTTAACGCAATAATGGTAATAATTAAAGATGCCAGAGTGCTTTACAGCCGGAGTCCTCAGGCATCACACATCACCTCCCGCCTCAGGGACAGACTTTCCACCGCCCTAATTGCGGAGAAAAGCGACCTTACAGGTTAAAAGCACCCAGGCTAACAACCTTAAGGCGGTCGGTCGGGAAGGCTGGACGCGACCCCAAACCCATCCCCTCTGCGGCACCTCCTTCGAGCGGAGAGACGAGACCGTAAACCAGAGCGCGGCGGCGGCTCGTTGGGGCTCGCCCCGCTCGGCGGAGCGCTGCTCGGCACCGGGGAGCGCAGCCGGGCGGCGTGCGGGGGCTGACAGGAGCCGACACCTGCGGCCGCGCCGGGGGAGCCCCTCAGGGAGCCCCTCAGGGAGCCCCTCAGGGAGCCCCTCAGGGAGCGCCCGC
>VZRE01004991.1:702141-723025 GCA_013396775.1 Cephalopterus ornatus
CACCCGAACAAACCGGGACCGGGGACACGCGGGACGGAGCACTCGAACAAACCGGGACCGGGAACACGAATAAACGGGGAACAGACAGGACAGGGCACGCGAACAAACGGGACCGGGCACAGCGGGATCGGGCACCGGGACAAACCAGGAC
The DNA here is from genome assembly GCA_013396775.1 of Cephalopterus ornatus. Lineage (NCBI taxonomy): Eukaryota > Metazoa > Chordata > Aves > Passeriformes > Cotingidae > Cephalopterus > Cephalopterus ornatus. Next base: position 702,293 of record VZRE01004991.1, read on the forward strand.
TGGGAACACGCGTGGTCCAGGCACCCCCGGCAGCAGGTGCCCACGCCGCCCTGCGCCCCACAGCCGTGTCCCCTGCGGGCAGTGGGGCATCTGCGGGACCTGCTCTTCTGCAGCCCTGCGACCGTGGACCCACCCGGCGCCGCGCCCGGCCCTGGGATAAAGGGAGGTCGCTGATACGGCTCCTGGCCGGCCGAGTGAGGTTCAGGTGGAAAACAGGAGCTGGTTTTTCCACGGTGGTGGAGATCATGCTATCAAAAGCTGGTGTCTCCATCGTGGAATCCCAGAAGGGTTTGGGTTGGAAGGGACTGGAAAGATTGTCCGTGTCCAACCCCTCTGCTGTGTGCAGGGACACCTTCCACTAGACTGTGTTGCTCCAAGCCCCTATTCCCTATGTTTTAAGCAAGACATTTCCACAGACACTGAGAACACGGAGGTTGGGATAGGAAATATGGAGAGAAGGAACCTGAGGGTGCTCCACGGGTGTCCAGCAAAGCCCAAGAGCCCGAGGTGAAGCAATTGGCTTCTGGAGGAAAATTTCCCTATGGACCACTGAGCCCCTGGCAGTGTGCAAGCACACACCTGTGCATGTGGGCCTTCCAAAAGGCCCAAAATACACCCAAAATATGGCCAACATGCCTTTGGGGGGTGGGAGGAGGGGGGAGAATTTGCTATATTTTGGCCACATCCAGACGTGATGGCTGGAAAAAGGATTTGTCCTGAGGAGGGTTTTGACTGGAAAGTCTTCAGCAACGCATGGAGCAGGCTGCAAAGAAATACAGTTCCTGTGTTTAAAAATAAAGGAGAAATAGGTTTTTTTAAAAAAAGAAACAGACTTGGAACAAAATCTCTTGGTTTTTGGACAAACCTGCAAGACCAATACACTGCAGTACCCTGTGTTTACCAGCCCTAATTTTATCCCTCAGGAGGTTTCCTGTAGGACGTCATTATTTCCACAAGTGTAAAAGGATAAAAAAAAAAAAAGAAAGAAAGAAAGAAAGAAAACCAAGAGTAGGAAAATCCTTGGCGGATTAGAAATCCCGTAATCTGAAGAGAACGCCCCAAAATGAATCAAAATCGGGGTTGGCTCAGCCCAGGCGTTAAATCACTTGATTTGTGGCAGCCACTGGAAAGGCTGAGGGCTTGAGGATCACTCTCAGCACAGAAGAGACCCCCTTTTTTGGGGTAAAAATACCCAAAATGAGGATTATAACAAAGGTGCTCCGCACACGTGGGGTGGTGCCAAATTGAGATTCCTCCCCCGCACAGTTTTTGGGGTGATTTTTCCCCTCCTCGGGCGTTGTTTGCATGAGAATACCCTCTCGGGCAGGGGAATTGCTGCTTAATTAGCGAACAGCAATTGCTTTAATTAGCATGTCTCCATGCTCCCTGCTATTTTGCATAGATTCAAATGAGATGCTCATTAGGGAGCAGGCGCCCGGACAAGCTACGCCCTTTAGCTGCACTAACCCAATTAACCTCGGCCAAACCGTGCCGGGCTTTGTGCCGGGAGGGAGGAAGGTGCAGAACCGCTCCCTTCGACCTGCTCCCTTCCTCCTTCCAAGAGTCTCCTCCTTGAGAGGTTTCCTTCCTTAGAAGGTTTTCCTCCTTCAAGGTTTTTGCTCCTTGCAGAATTTCCTTCCTCACAGGGTTTCCTTCCTCGCAAGGTTTTCCTCCATGCAGGATTTCCTTCTTTGAAAGGTTTCCTCCTTTCCTTCCTGGCAAGGCTTTTCCTACTTTGCAGGGTTTTTGCATGGTTTTTCTCCTTCCAAGGTTTTCCTCCTTGTAGGATTTCCCTCATTATCAAAGGTTTTCCTCCTTGTAAGATTTTCCTCCATATGAAGTTTTTCCTACATCCGCAGTTCTTCCTCCATGCAAGGTTTTCCTCCTGGTGAGGTTTCCTTCCTTGGAAGGATTTCTTCCTTGCAAGGTTTCCTTCCTCACAAGATTTCTCCTGCTTGCAAAGTTTTACTTCCTTTCAAGGTTTTCCCTTTCAAGTATTTTCCTCCTTGCTAGATTTCCTTCCTTGCCCAAGGTTTTATCTCCTTGCAAGGTTTTCCTTCTTTGCAAGATTTTCCTGCATCCAAAGTTTTTCTTCGATGTAAAGTTTTCCTCCTTGCAAGATTTTCCTCCTTGGAGGTTTCCTTCCTTGCAAGGCTTTACTCCCTTGAAGGTTTTCCTCCTTTTGGACTTTCCTTCCCCACAAGATTTTTCCTCATGAGGTCTACTTCCTTGTGAGTTTTTCCTCCTTTTCCTTGCTCACTCAGTGCTAGGATTTGGGAGCAGAAATGGGGGGGAACACCACCAAAAATCCATTCTCCCTCCTTGGGGATCCTCTCACCCTCTCTGTGCCCCTTCCCCAAACACAGTGGGGCCATCATTCCCGGCAGGAGCACGGGGGAATTCGAGGGTCCCCTTTGTTTTTCCACTCAGCCAGCACGGCCCAAGCCAAGCTTGATTTTTATTTTATTTTATTTCTCCTGCCCCGTAATCCCATCGTCTTGTCACGGTTCCCCGGGAAGCGGGGCTGCTCCGAACAAAGCCCCCGGAGCATCCCGGGCTCCCGGAGGGGGTTTTGCAGCTGCGCCTCGGAGCGTGACCGATCGGGAATGAGCCTTCGCAGCGCGTCTAATGCCGTTTGGACAGGGAGCCTTTCATCCGCTCGTGGGAGCGAGGCCCCGGCATTGAGCCGGCGGCTCCCGGCGCTCCGGCCCTCGGCGCTCCCAACCCCGCGGGAGCCGCCCGGCACCACCGCCGAGGTTTGGGGGTGAGCGAGGTGGGGACCCCTGTCCTCACCCCACCAGTGCGGGGTTGGGTGCGGAGCTCAGGGCCAGGGTGGAGGGGCTGAGGGTGGGAGATGTTCCCCTGGACTCAGCGCTGGTGAGGCCACCCCTCGAGTGCTGTGTCCAGCTCTGGGCCCCTCAGCTCAGGAAGGACATGGAGGGGCTGGAGCAGGTCCAGAGAAGAGCAACGAGGCTGGGGAAGGGACTGGAGCACAAGTGCTGTGAGGAGAGGCTGAGGGAGCTGGGGTTGTTGGGCCTGGAGAAGAGGAGGCTCAGAGGAGACCTCATCACTCTCTCCAACTCCCTGACAGGAGGGAGGAGCCAGGTGAGGGTNGGGAGGTTGAGGTTGGATATTAGGAAGAAATTTTTTACAGAGAGAGTGCTCAGCCATTGGAATGGGCTGCCCAGGGAGGGGGTGGAGTCACCGTCCCTGGAGGTGTCTAAGGTGACACTGGATGTGGCATCAGTGCCATGGGCTGGGAGCCACGGCGGGGCTGGATCAAGGGTTGACTTGATGATCTCAGAGGTCTTTTCCAACCCAGTTAATTTTCTGATTCTGTGATTCACCATGGGATGGTTACTGTCACCCCATGCTGAGCTCCACTGGGTTCCTTGTCCTGGTCCCTTTGCTTTGTCCCCATCAGGTACCACGTCCTGGCCCCCATCATCCTGTTCCCAGCAGGTACCTCATCCCAGTTTCCATCTCCACATCCTCAGTATGTTCTTTGTCCTGGCCCCCATCATCCTGTTCCCAGCAGGTACCTCAGGACAGTCAACAGTCGCCTGTCCCTGTGACGTATCTTGTCCAGGTCCCATCACCCCATCCCAGTCCCCATCAGTTCCCTCATCCCAGTCCCCATCATCTGTCCCTGTTCCCATCACCCCATCCCAGTCCCCATGACCTTGCCCTGGTCCCATCACCCGAGCCCAGTCCCCAGCAGGTCCCTTGTCCCAGTCCCATGTCCCAGCTGCCCATTACCCATCGACACCCAATGATGTCTGTCGGGGGAAGGTTTGTGAGTTTTTTGGGCAGGAGACAGCAGGTCCTGGCCTCGTACCCTGGAGGTGACATTGGGTGGCATCAGCTACTGACCTGTTCACGTGTGGGAGTGGATAAACTGAGGCACAGAGCAGGAACAGGGCACAAAGGCTGGAAGGGTGTCGAGGTGGAGCACGAGTGGAAACACATCACCTGGAAGGCCAAGGTGAAGATGAAGAGATGGGAAGAGGCAAGACAAGATGAAAATGATGAGGAGAGAGAAGATGAGACAACAGAAGGAGAGGAAAGGAGGAGGAGAATGAAGAGGAGGAGGAGGAGATAGAGGAGAAGAAGGAGAGATGTTGGCTCCAAAGAAGCTCTGTCTCCCTGTGATCTTTGCCAACCTTCATGCATTGGGCAGGGTTTTCTTTCTGTTGGTTTATTTTCCCCCCCCAGTGAAAAGTGGCTTTTTGACCCAAACACACGTTTTCATTGCAAACATTTATTTTGGCTGAAAGCCTTTCTTTTTTTCCTTAATAAAAAGAAAAATGGTAAAGTTGGTGGAAAGGGTCACTTTGTAAAACTTCTTTTTTTCTTAACCCCCCCCCCCCCAACTAATCTATTTTGGCTGGTTTTTTTCTTTTTCTTTTTTTTTGTTTTTCTTTTCATCTGAAATACCTCTGCGGGAGGCTTTGGGAGTGAATCATTCCCAAAATCCCCTGTCCCATGCCGTGCCTGGTCCTGCCCAGCTTTATCATCTCCCCAGCGGCAAACGCCCTGTGGCAACAAAAGAAAATTAGAATTATTAGAAAACATGCTTTTTTCTTTTTTTTTTTTTTTTTTTTTTTTTCCAGCAGACTAGAGGGCAGTTTTGCCCCAATTTCCTGTATTTTGGTCATTTAACTCCATGGGGCCGCTCTGGCACTGACGGATCCAGATCGGTGTTGAGGATCCTTTGTCTCCATCCCTATCTCCTGAAGGACCTCAGACTGATTCTGGAGGTACCCTCACTCCATCCCTATCTTCTGAAGGAGCCTGAAGGATCTCAGGAGGATCCTGAATGTTCCTTCAGTCCACCCCTTTCTTCTGAAGGATCCTGAAGGATCTCGGGCCACCGCTGCAGCTCATCACCACCTTCTCTGAGCTCCCCAGACCCACCCCACCACCTCCCCTCGCCAACAGAGCCCATCCCTGACCCCAGCTGGACCCCGCTCGCTGTGGACTCCTCTGGAGGGGCCAAAACCGTGGTGGAGGGAGAACAGGAGACGGGTGGAGGGGATGGAGCTCCTTCAAAATTGACACCATATGGCTGCTCCTTATCCCCGGGCCCAGTAAATAGGTCTTTCATGCTGGGCCGGTTGCCATAGGAGCAAACACGCAGGAAATATCCCAGATAACTCGAATAGTGGTGAAAACATATGTTTTGGATAAAACCTGGCAGAAAATCTCCCCGTTTAACCCCTCCAAGGCGGTTTTAGCCCCTTTCCCCCACCTCTGCACGCGCAGGGTGGGGAAACTGAGGCACGCAGGCTCCCTGCCAGCTTGTCACCTGGCACTGGGAAATCTGATGGGGTTTTTGCCGTGGAGAACGATTGCTGTCGGGTCCCCTGTGTCACTTCACCTCCTCCTTCTCTTCCTCCTCCTCCTCCTCCTCCCTGGAGCCCCTTATCAAGACTGATGGCTGGACGCAGGGCCGCGCGCAAGCGTTTTGCTTTGATTTGCCAAGGAATTTGCTTTGCTTTTGCTTTTTTGTTTTCTTTTTTTCTTCCCTGCCTGCTCCCCCCGCCCCGGCTCCTTCTTTTTCTTTCCCTTTTTTCCAGCCTCATCCAAACCTTTCCTTATCGCATCTGGCGAGCAGCGGGCCCCCAGTGCCTCCCTGGCTGCCGGCCAAGCACCGAGCGTGGAGCTGCCAGCCCGGCTCCCGCGGCACAGCCAGGTCTCCCCGAGGGGCTGAGCCCAGAGCAAACGCACGGCTCTCGCTCCCAGGAAGGGGAAACTGAGGCATGGAAAGCCTGAAAAGCTGCTGCAGGTGTTCCTGGATTCTGCAGAGTAGCTTTGTGCCTCCGCATGAGCTGCAAGTGTGGCCGTGCACCACAAACAGCCCTGGGCACTGCCGATATCCCTGGCATCCCACATGAGCCAAAGATTCCCGTGTGCTGCAAACATCCCTGCATGCTGCTACAAACAGCCTTGGATGCTGCAAACATCCCTGTGCACTGCCAGCATCCCTGCGTATGGCCAGCATCCCTGGGTGCTTCATCCCTGCATCCCACAAACATCCCTGTGTGCTGCATCCCTGCATCCCTAAAAACATCTGCACACTGCAACACTTCCCAGTGCCTATTCCAGGAGAAGACATTGCTCCTGGGTCTTTCCAGCACTGCCTGGAGAGAGAGCAACCCCACGGAGTCCCTCCCAAACCCTGCACCCAGGAGCGTCCCCGCAGCAACCCCGTCCCTTTAAAAGGCTGAAGGAGAACCTGTGGGTGGTGGGATGGCAAAAATTTTGGGAGGGACCACTCTGGGACGTCCACAGCAGAACTTTTGCGTGGGGGAGATTGCAACTATGGGGTGCAGACGGATCAGGGAGAAAAACCTAGGATGAAGGAGCAAGGGGCTGTGGGGCTGTGGCACTGGGGAGATACCCGGCAGGAGATGGTCTGGCCGACCTGGGATTTCTCCTGGTGCTGTCGTGTAAATACTGCTGACGGGAGGAATGTGCAAGCACGGAGGAAAAATCCCGTTCCCAGCCGGAGCATCGCCTCATGGCCTCCCTCACAACAGGCTCAGAGCCCTCCTGATGCTGCTTATCCTGCCGGTTCTCCTGGGGAATCGTTTTATATGACTTGATTTTGGTGGGATGCACATCCCCAGCAAGATGCAGCATCCCTGCTACCCACCACATCCCTGCCACCACCACATCCCTGCCAATGCCACATCCCTGTCACCACCACATCCCTGCCAACGCCACATCCCTGCCACCACCACATCCCTGCCAATGCCACATCCCTGCCACCACCACATCCCTGCCCTGCTGCAGTACCAAACTCCTTTTCCTCCCTCTGCTCCTGTTTTTTGGGGTTTTTCCCTATTTTTTTTTAATAACCTTCTCCTGCATCTCCCACCTCCTCCTCGCCCTGGTTTGAGTTTTGGTGAGGTTTAGCCAAACCACCGCCTCCTAACGTGTAGAATCCCTGGAAAAGCCACAACAGCTCCACAGGGCTGGCAAAGGCTTACATGAGGCACCAACAGGTCCCTGAGCTGCTCAACCCTCCAAGCAGAGCACGGCAGATGCAATCCATCTAATTTTTTCCCCTCCTTTTTGATGCGTTTTCCAGCAGGATATTCCTTGCACACAGGTCCCTTTGCCCAAGGGGGTCGTTGGTGGGTCCTGAGACCAGCAAGATGATGCTCAATGAAGGAGGGAATGAAGTGATGATAAAACCCTCCAGGACAAGGGGAAAAATGGCATTTTCCCTGCCACATTCCCTCGTTTTCCTCCTCTCCGCATCCCAAATATCCCAGCAGGGGCCAAATGATGCTCAAAACCCACTTAAAGACACAATTCTCCACTCCCGGGGGGAATTTTTCCCTCTTCCGTGAGCTGGCTTCACACTTCTCCTACCCCAGTGCTCAGTTACTCCGCAGCTGGGGGTTAAAAAGCAGCAGTCTGGGGAAGTCGGGGGCTTATTTGGTGGGGTTTTTTTGGGTGTTTTGAGGGGTTTTTAGGGTGTTTTGGGGGTTGAGGGTCAGCTCTTAACGGTGAGAGCAGCACTTTCTCCCCACCCTGCCCAAGAATGTTTCTGCTGATATTAAACCCGACCCGGAGGCATTTGGAAGGAGCCGACTTCCTCGCCAAGAAAATGACCTCAGCCTCCTGCTTTGGAGCTTTTTTTTTTTACCTTTTTAAAGCATTTTTCTCCCTCTCCTGCCTGCCAGGCAAGAGGCACCGCTGGGGCCTCACCCCTCGTTCCTGGCATCTCTGCCAGGCTGCATCCACGATGCCAATCCCCCAATTTAGGGGGATATTTGTAGCTTTTAACCTGCAAATTCCAGTTTTAAGCTGTAAATTCCAGGTTTTTTCCCCACAGTCTCCCTCCCTGACACTGATACAGGAGGACCCAGGGGCCAAACCCACTGCGAAAACCCACCTTGCACCATCCTCCGGGCACTTGATGACCTGCAAAACTCATTTTCACAATGAAATAAAAGCAGGAAAAAATCCCAAACCGAGAGCTGACATTGCCCACAGTGTTTCTGGAAAGGGATTTTTGCAGGAGTTTCCTTAACAGACTCCTCTGCATTTTTGCTTTTATTAATGTGGCGGCATTCCCGAGGCTGCTGCGATGCTTTTGCGAGAGCTAAAACATCTCCTGAGTTAAAAATCCAGCAAATCCAGCCCCTCAGGCACCTCCACGGTGGGAAACGCTGTGCAGAAAGGAGGGAGACACCGATTTACAAAGGGAAATGCTGGATTTGGGTGTTTTTGGATGGAATTGCTCCAGCTTAAGGTTTTTTTTTTTCTCAAATGCATATTTCTGTCCTGGAGACTCTGAGCTGATGGGGGCAGAATAAAGTGTTTCTGGAAACCTGTTGGATTTCCAGACCCTAAAAAGCTGATGCTAGTGGGAAAATTCCAACTTTGCCCCTAAAAAACAGATGGGAAATGCTTCTGACATTTTTCTCTGCTCAAAGTGGTGGATCACCATCCTGGAGCTGCATTGGCATCCCACATCTCCATCCTGAATCCCAAATCTGCCTCCTGCATCCCCCCCATCTGCATCCTGCATCCCACACCGCCATCTCATCCCATATCTGCTCCTTGAATTCTGCAATCTGAGCCCTGCACCCCATGTCCTGCAATCTGCACCCTTCATCCCATGTCCTGCCCCAGGCATCCCAGTTCTTGCATCCTGATTCTTGCGTGCCACATCTGCATCCCAAATCCTGCATCGTGTCCTGCATCCACAGCCTTTATCCCACATCTGCCATCTCCATCCACATCCTGCCTCCGCCTCCTAGACCTGCAGCTTGCACCACCCCATGTCCTGAGCCTGCAACCCAAACCCTGCATCTGCATCCGGCATCCCCTTCCCATATCCTGCATCCCACATCTCCATCCCACCTCCTGCACCCAACACTTCCATCCTACCTCCTGCATCCAACATCTCTGTCTCACCTTCTGCATCCCACATCTGCATCTCACCTCCTGCATCCAAAATCTCCATCCCACCTCCTGCATCAAACATCTCCATTCCACCTCCTGCATCCAGCATCCACATCCCTGTCCTGCTGCCAGGACCCCGAGGACACCAACAAACCCTGATGGTCTGACCGGCCTCACCGGGGACCCCCACCCTTCCCAGACCCCGTGTCCCAGGGTCCTTACTGGTCCATACTGGGCTGTGCCCCCTAGAGCCGCACCCCGGCTGTGCCTCGCCCCCGCCCTCCCCTAGCCACAGAACCAAAGCTTATCTGCAACGAAAATCATTTGCAAGGCCGGATTGTTCCCATGCAATCCCTCCTTCCCGCTCCTCCCCGGTCCCATCCGGGCGTTTTTCCAGGGCAGGTGTGGTGTGGGAGAGCAGCATTCCCAACCTGGCCCGTGCAGGGCGGGGGCGGGGAGGTTTCCCATCGGCGGGGGCTCCGTTCCCCTCCCCGGCACATCTGGCGGGCAGATGTGGCCACACGGCCGGGCTCTGCCTCCCAGATGGGGGACGAGCTGCGAAATCCCTGTATAGGATTGGAAAGCGATAATTTTTCCTTGGAAATCTGCATTTCCCGGCTCGTTGCACGCACTCCCCATCTCCGGGGGTGCCGCAAGATCCCTGTGCACAGCTGGGGCTGCGCCGTGGGGCCCTGGGGGTGGAGCATCCTTTGTCCTGCACCTCCATCCCATATCTGCATCTGCACCCCGAATCCCACTGCTGCATTCCATGTCCTGCATCCACATCCCACCTCCTGTGTCTTACACCCCTCCTCTGCATCCCAAATCCTGTATCTGCCCTTTCATCCCATGTCCTGTGTTTTACATCCCACATCTGCATCCCCTCTCCTGCGTCCTGCATCCGTTTCACATGTCCTGTGTCTGGAAACCTGCATCTGCATCTTAAATCCTCCATCCTGCATCTGGGAACCTGTGTCTGCATCCTAAATCCTCTATCTGCTTCCTAAATCCTCTATTTTTTCCCCACCTAAATCCTGTGTCTGCATCCTGGATCCTGCATCCCACATCCTAAATGCATCTGCAGCCTAAATTCTGCTTCTGCAGCCCCTCTGCTGTGCCCTGCATCTGGCACCCTGCAGCTGCATCCCAAATCCTTTGTCCCACATCTGCATCCTGAATCCCTCACCCTGTGTCCTGTGTCTACATCCTAAATCCTCTGTCCCCTGTTCTCTATGTCCTAAATCCTATGTCCTACATCTGCATCCTGAATCCTATGTCCCCATCTAAATCCCAAATGCTCCATCCTATATCTGCATCCTGGATTCTCCAGTCTGTGTCCTGCATCGACATCCTAAATCCTAAGTCCTCCACCTGCATCCCAAATCCTCTATTCCACATCCTGCATTTACATCCCAATCCTACATCCTGCATCTGCATCTACATCCCAAATCCTGCATCCCTCATCTACATCCTAAATCCTCCATCCTGCATCCACATCCTGCATCCTCCATCCAGCATCTACATCCCAAATCCTGTATCCAGCATCTACATCCTATATCCTCTATCTTCCATCCACATCCTAAATCCTGTGTCCCATATCTGCATCCTAAGTTCACCCATCCTGCATCTACATCCCAAATCTTCCATGCCGCATCTACACCCCAAATCCCGCATCCAGCATCTACGTCCCAAATCCTATGTCTCTCATTTGCATCCCAAGTTCTACATCCTAAATCCCACATCCCCATCTAGACTCGAAATCCTCTACCCCTCAAATCCTGCACTTACGCCCTAAGTCCTACATTCCAGATCCCGACCCCTCCCTCCTGCATCCACCGGCACGTCCCTAACCGCGCATCCCAAGCCCCGCTCCTGGGATGCCGCGAGGAGGCCGAGGGAACCCCGTGTGCCCGCCGGAGCGCCATGAATTTGGGATGAGGAGGGGGCAGAAGCCCCTGGCCGCCCGCCCCGGCCGTGCTGTTGGTTTTAGGATTTGCCACGCTCCGGTGCCTCCGAGCGCGCCGGGTCCCCGGCGGGGCCGCACAAAGGGCGCTTTCAGGGCCCCGCTCGGCACAGCCCCCCCCCACCCAACCACATCGCAACACAAACCTTTTATCCCCCTCGGATTTGGCCCCCAGACCCCGAAAGCGGAAAATAATCCCCTCTCTGGAGCTAAAAAAAAAAAACAACAAAAAAAATCCCCCAAACCCCTAAAAATTAGGGTTGAAAATAAATTCCCGTGGGATAATCGAGCCGGGCTAAGGCCCGAGACCACAGCGGAGTGTGACAGCCCCCGAAGCATCCTGGGGAAGGGGGAATGTGCCTGTGACTCCCCAAAATATCCCACTTCCAGAAGGTAACAGGTGAAAAATAATTTGTTGTGACGGCGACAACCACTCACGCAACGAGTTGCGCCCAGCCTCGCGCCCCTTCCACAGCCCTCAGCTCCCGAGGCATTCCCGAAGCTTTTCTACTTTTTTTTTAATGCCCTTAGAAATATAAATTCCTGGGGGGAATGAACCAGAAAACCCTGTATTCAGCCTAATTATCCCCCCCGGCCGCAATCTGTGATCTCCAGGACAATTAAAAGCGCTTAATCCCGGCTGAAAAGCAAACAAGGTCGGGAGCGCGGCGTTTTCCTGCTTCCCCCTCGCCCGCTGCCGGGGTCTCGCTCCCCAGCTGCAATATAAATATGCAATTAAAAAATCGCCGCTAATTGCTTCGCCCAAGGGGGGGTTCCCACCAGGAAAACAAAAAAGCCGGGGGAAGAAGGGATATTAAAAAAACCCAAAGAAAAGGGGGAAGACAAGCAAAACAAGCGGGTTTTTTTTTTTACCCCAGTAATCAAACGCCGACACAGCTTCGGGGGAGAAATTGCGGGGATGCCTCAGGGTTTGCATCCCTGGGGTGGGTTTTTGGGGGATGCTCTTTTTTTTTGGGGGGGGCGGGCGGATGGGGTTAATCCCCGGCTCTCCTCTCTCGCTCCAGCGCTAACAACTCCTGGCAGCTCTCGGGCTCGTTAGTCCTTCGGAAAAGCAATTAGAGAGGCTGGAAAACGAGGGCAGCCACTGCCCTGAGACAGGGCAGGGAGGGGGCCCGGAGTACTGGGGCGAGGTGGGGGTCAGCCCCTGAACATTGGGGCTAGTTTAGGGCTGCACGGCTCGGCGGAGATCCCGCAGTGGGATTTAGGCTGGCTGAGCAAAGCTGCGCCGCCAGCAGGATCCAGAGGGAACAACCCACCGCAGCCTCCCCTTGCGCCAAACAGCATCGCTCCGTGTCCCCCAGGGCTTTATTGAACCTTCAAAACCTAAAACATGTGGCTGGGCACTTTCACGGCGTTCGGGTGCTGCCGCTGGAGCCCAGCCAGGAGGAAGAGGAGGAGAAGGAGGAAGAGGAGGAGGAGGCGGAGGGGTGCAGGGGCTCAGGTGCCGGGCAGCCAGACTTTCTGGGTGCTGACGATGTCGCTGAGCTTGGCCTTGATCTTCAGGAAATGCCTCTTGAACTCCAGGCCGTCGCCCTGTGCAGGGAGAGGTGGGGGGGGTTACATCCCCCTGCACCCCCCCGAATGTTTCTCCATCCCCTCACACCCACCTTCCATGCTCTTCCACCCACCCTGCAAGGTGCTGCACCCACTTCACAAGGCCCTTCATCCCCTTGCAGCCACCCTGCACCCCTTTGCCCCACCCTACCTCCCTCACTGAGCACCCACCACCGAGTGCCCACCCCGACCCCCGCCCTCGCTCACCTTGGAGAGGCGGAAGTCCACCAAAATCTTGCTCTCCATCTCCACGAGGTTCACCTTGAAGATGAGTTTGTTGTTCCTCCTGTCCGTGGTCGAGATGGTGACCTGCAAAAGGGAGGGGTGCCCTGAGTTATCTGCCGATGCAACGGCACAAAGCGGGGGTCCCAACCCCTGATTTCGGCCCCCTGGTCCCCACCTGGTTGGTGCAGCTCATCTTGCAGCCATAGCTCATCTTCTCACACACCTCCTTCAGCGCGCGGTACGAGCCGTCGGCGTCCAGCTTGGTGAAGAACCGCGTCATCCGCTTCACCAGCCGCTGCCACGGGCTCTGCAGCCCCCAAAACACATCCCCCAAAGGTTATAAGTCCCGCCGAAGAGGCTGGAAGCCCCACCAAGGCTCCAGCCGCAGCTCGGCAGAAATCCCGGCTTTCGGCAGGGAAATAGTGGAAAGCTGCACCCCCTGACGGCGCGCGCCGGCAGCTGCATCCCAAATACCAGTGCAAAGTTCGTCCCCGATACCCGAAATATGGCAGAAACGCTCCTTAATGTCACAGGCAGGATTCGAAGCTGCACCCCAGCAGTATAAATAGTGCAGCGATGGACCCCCAGTGCTATAAACCGGACGCAAAGCTGCCCCCCCAAATGCTGCAGTTGTACCCTGGTGTTGCAAAGCTGCGTTCTGCTACTCAAAATACTGCAAAATTGCACCTCAGGTACCACAAAGTTGGCCCCCTGAGATGACAAACCTTGCCCAGCTGCACCCCAGTATTGCCAAGCTGCTCCCTGATATTGTATGCCCGATGCAAAGCTGCTCCCCAAAAACCACAGAGTAGCCCCCAAACACTGCAAAGTGCATTCTGATACCATAAACGATGCACGTTTGCACCCCAAATATTGGGAAGCAGCACCCCAAGATGACAAACCTCACACAGCTGCTGCCCAACACTGCAAAGCTGCTCCGTGATATTCTATATACGGCAAGATTGCTCTTTAATGTAACATATATGATGCAAAGTTGCACCTCACAATTGTACACAGGGCAACGTTGGACCTCAGCGTTGCAAATCAGACTCGAAGCTGCCCCCCAAGCCCCTGGCGAAGTGGCAGCCTGACACTAAAAGTACTGCAAATTTACACCCCAAATCCTGCAAACTTGCACCCTAAGATGGTAAATGTTGAACAGCCACAGCCCCAGCATTGCCAAGTGGCTCCCTGATATTATAAATACGACAAAGTTTCTTCTTAATCTTACAAATCTAAGGCAAAGTTGCACCCCAACACTATAAGTGGTGCAAGACTGGACCCCAGTGTTGTAAATCAGATGCAAAGCTGCACCCTAAATCCTGCAAACTCACACCCCGGGGTGATAAATACCACAAAGTCACATCCCAGATATTGCCACCCTGCTCCCTGATACTCCCTATCAGGCAAAGCTGCTTCCAAACGTCACAGAGCAGCTCCCAAACATTGCAAAGTGCATCCTGATACCATAAATGATGCACATTTGCACCCCAAATATTGTGAGGCAGCACCCCAAGGCGACAAACCTTGCCCAGCTGCATTCCAAACATTGCCAAGTTGCTCCCTGATATTACAGATGTGGCAAAGTTGCTCCCTAATGTCACATATAAAAAGTTGCACCCCAGTTTATACACAGTGCAGTGTTGGACCCTGATGATGTAAATCAGACATGAAGCTGCCCCTGAGAACCCCAAACCCCCGGCAAAGTGGCCTCCTGGCACTAAAAATACTGAAAAACTGTGCCCCAAATCCTGTAAACTCGCCCCCTGAGGTGATAAATACCACAAAGTCATGTCCCAAATACCGCCAGGCTGCTCCCTGATATTCCATATAGGGCAAAGCTGCTCCCAAACACCCCAGAGCAGCCCCCAGCCACTGCAAAGGGCATCCTGACACCCCTGACGGTGCGGAGCTGCACCCCAAACACCGTGAGGCGCCATCCCAAGAGGATAAACCTGGCCCAGCCGCATCCCAAAAACACTGTGAGGCAGCACCCCGATATTCCAGGCGGTTCCAGGTGCCCCCCCGCAGCCCCTGACCTGGGAGGAGCCCGGCGTGCCCAGGAGTTGGCTGTTGACCAGCATGTGCTCGGGGCAGGCGGGCTGCGAGAAGCTGATGCCCTGCACCAGCTGGTCGATGCTTCCCGCTCCACTCTCCCAGAGCATCCCGCCCGTGCCGGGCTCCGGTTGCGACGTGGAGTAGCTCGCCTTGTCCTCGCTGCAAGGCAAGGGCGGGGACACGGGCATTAGGGATGCTGGAGAGAGTGTGGGAATTGCATGGGATTTTGCAGGGTTTGGGGTGATCACCGGGGTCGTGTGAGGGGTTTCCACCCAGACACCTCCTGAGGAAAACGCCGGGAAAGCCCTGTGGGGCACAAGGGATTGCAAACCCTGATGGCAGGGAAGTGGAGGCTCACCCCAGAGTGGCCTTCACCGGCGAAAAGTCCGTATCGGATCGGATGTGCTTGGAGAAGCCGCCGGCGGAGTCGGTGACGCCTCCCGAGGAGAGCCGGGCCCGCTTGACATCTGCAAAGAGACAGGACACCCAGTAACCCCCAAATCCGGGGGGAGGACGAGCGCGTTCCCCGGCGGCCCCTTACCCTTCTTGAGGGGTCTGCTGTACCACCGGTCCTTCTGGATGTCGGGAATGGTGATCCTCGCCGACGGGCTCTCTGTCAGGATCTTGTGCAGCAGCGCTGGGGGAGACGAGGGGGTGGAACGCAAGGTGGTGTGTGCACGTGGTGTGTGCACATATATGTGGGTACGTACACATACAATATGGGTACGCACACATACATACGGGTACGTACACATACAGTATGGGTACATATACATACAGTATGGGTACGCACACATACATATGGGTACGTGGATTGGGTGCTGCGGGGTGCTCACCCAAGGGGGCCGAATCGATCTTCTTCCAAGGCGGGAGGTAGGTTTTCCTGTCCTTCCAGTCGCTGTATTCCTGGCAGCTGTCGCTGGGCTGGTCCCAGGGCAGCTCTGCGGGGGGATCTCGCTGCCGTCGCCCCGCGGTGCCACCAGCCCCGGGCACACACGTGGCACCGTGGCACTCGGTGTGCCAGGTGTCCCTGCCCTGGGCCAGGCGCTGATCCTGCGTGCTCCCCATGCACCCCATGCATTCCATACCTCTCCCCATGCATCCCGTGTGCTCCCCATGCATCCCAGGCTTCCCCATGCATTCCAGTCCTCTTCCATGCATCTCACCCCCCCCCATGCATTCCATACCTCCCTATGCATTCCATACCTCCCCCATGCATCCCATACATCCCTATGCATCCCATACCTCCCTATGCATCCCATGTACTCTGCATGCATTCCAAACCTCCCCCATGCACTCAATATCTCCTTACGCATCCTATACCTCCCCACACAATCCATACCTCCCTATGCATCCCATGTACACCCACGCATCCCATAAC
Source organism: Cephalopterus ornatus (assembly GCA_013396775.1). Taxonomy (NCBI): domain Eukaryota; kingdom Metazoa; phylum Chordata; class Aves; order Passeriformes; family Cotingidae; genus Cephalopterus; species Cephalopterus ornatus. Next base: position 718,420 of record VZRE01004991.1, read on the forward strand.
TCCCTATGCATTCCTTGTATGACCCTTATGTTCCACCCCTCCCATATATGCCACACCTCCCTATGCATCCCAGGAACTCCACATGCTTTCCAAACCTCCCCCACACATTCCATATCTCCCTATGCATTCCATACCTCCCCGATACATCCCATATCTCCTTATGTATCCCATGTACTCTGCATGCATTCCAAATCTCCCACACACATTCCATATCTCCCTATGCATTCCATACCTCCCTGTGCATCTAATGTACTTCCCATGCATCCCATACTTCCCTGTGCATCCCATATACTCTGCATGCATTGCAAACCTCCCCCATGCATTCCATACCCCCCTACGCATTCCATACCTCCCCGATACATCCCATATCTCCTTATGTATCCCATGTACTCTGCATGCATTCCAAATCTCCCACACACATTCCATATCTCCCTATGCATTCCATACCTCCCCATGCATCTCATATCTCCCTGTGCATCCCATGTACTCCCCATACATCCCATACCTCCTCGTGAATCCAATATACTTCCCATGCATCCCATACCTCTCTATGCATCCCATGTACTCCCCATGCATCCCATACCTCCCTATGCATCTCATATACTCTGCACGCATTCCAAACCTCCCCCATGCACTCCATACCTCCCTATGCATCCCAAATCTCCCCTGGGCATGACATACACCCCGCCTCTTACACATCACATACATTCCCCTTTTGCGTCTCCCTATGCCTTCCATACTTCCCCATACACACTCCATACATCCCCCTCCCTGCATTTCATGTCTCCCTTATGGATCCCACACCTTCCCGCTCTGTATTTCACACATCCCTACCCCTGTGCATTCCATGCATACCCATGCCATACGTGCTCCTTCCCCATCCCATACATCCCTCGGCGTACTCCACACACCTCCCCTCACTGCATTCCATACGTGCACCCTCTACACGTTCCATGCACACATCCTTCACACATTCCACCCATACAGCCCCCAGAATTCCATATGTGCACCCTTCTTCATACCATATACTTCCCCTGCGCATTCCATACCTCCATCCCCTCTGCATTCCATACATGCACCCCTCGTGCACCCCATATAAACCCCTCCACCTCCTGCACTGACAAATGCCCTTCGCACCCTCGCCTGCATTCCATACATCCAGGGAGGCATCTCTGTATTCCCACCTCCTGCCAGCACCATGTGTCCCCCCTATACATTCCATACATCCCTGTATTCCCACCTCCAGCCAGCACCATGTGTCCCACCTATACATTCCATACATCCCTGTATCCCCCTCCATCCAGCACCACGTGTTCCCGCTGTGCATTCCATAAATCCCTGTATCCCACCTCCATCCAGCACCACGTGTTCCCCCTGTGCATTCCATACATCCCTGTATCCCACCTCCATCCAACACGTCCCCTCTGTGCTTTCCATACATCCCTGCATCCCGTCTCCGTTCAGCACCACTTCCCCCTATACATTCCATACATCCCTGTATCCCACTCCATCCAGCACCACGTGTTCCCGCTGTGCATTCCATAAATCCCTGTATCCCACCTCCATCCAGCACCATGTGTTTCCCCTGTGCATTCCATACATCCCTGTATTCCCACCTCCAGCCAGCACCACATGTCCCCCCCTATAAATCCCATACATCGCTGCATCCCACCTCCATCCAGCACCATGTGTTCCCCGTGTGCATTCCATACATCCCTGTATCCCACCTCCATCCAACACGTCCCCTCTGTGCTTTCCATACATCCCTGTATCCCACCTCCATCCAGCACCATGTGTTTCCCCTGTGCATTCCATACATCCCTGTATTCCCACCTCCAGCCAGCACCACATGTCCCCCCTATAAATCCCATACATCCCTGCATCCCATCTCCATCCAGCACCATGTGTTCCCCCTGTGCATTCCATCCATCCCTGTATCCCACCTCCATCCAACACGTCCCCTCTGTGCTTTCCATACATCCCTGTATCCCACCTCCATCCAGCACCATGTGTTTCCCCTGTGCATTCCATACATCCCTGTATTCCCACCTCCAGCCAGCACCACATGTCCCCCCCTATAAATCCCATACATCGCTGCATCCCACCTCCATCCAGCACCATGTGTTCCCCGTGTGCATTCCATACATCCCTGTATCCCACCTCCATCCAGCACCACGTGTCCCCCCTGTGCATTCCATACATCCCTGTATCCCACCTCCAGCCAGCATGGCTGTCAGCACGATGCCACAGGCCCAGACATCCACGGGCTCCGCTCGGAATTCCGGGCGCCGCAGCAGCTCCGGGGCCACGTAGGGGAGTGTCCCACACATCTTGTTCAGGAGCCGCTCCCGCCCGTTGTGCCGGAATACTGTGGCCAGGCCGAAATCCGAGATCTTCAGGTTGTCTGAAACCCAAACGGGAGTGGAAAGCCCAAATTAAAAACGTAAATTCAAAATTCATAAAATTTAAATCCAAAAATTTAAATTCAAAATTCAAATTCAAAATTCAAATTTAAACCCCGAAACTTAAATTGATCTAAAATTCAAATTAAACTCTAAATTACTACAAAATGTAAATAGAAAGTATAATTATAAATTCAAATTAAACGTTTAAATTAAAAGTCCAAGTAAAAATTTTAATTATAAATTCAAATTAAACTCTGGTTAAAATTAAAAAAATGAAATGAAAAGTTGAAACGAAAGACCTGAGTTAAAATTTAACATGCAACTAAAAATGAAAATTAAAAAGTTAATTAGACATTCAGATTAAAAAACCTGATTGAAAACTTGAATTAAAAATAAAAGTTCAAATCGAAAAATCAAATTAAAATTCAAATTCAAATTCAAATAAAAATTTGAAAAGCTCAAATTAGAACATGAATTCAAACTAAAAATTCAAATTAGGATTCAAAAGTTCAACTTAAAATTTAAATTGTAATGCAAATAAAACTTAAATCAAAAATTCAGATTAAAGTGCAAATTCAAGTAAGAGTTTAAATTAAGAAACAATTATTAATATATTAAAACACTAAAAATATTAAAAACCTTCAAATTAAAAAGCCGTGATAAAACTTAAATTAACAATGAAGTTAAACCCCTAAATTAAAAATTCAAACGAAAAAAATTAAGCATTCAAATTAAAAAAAAATTAAAACGTTTAATTTAAATTAAACATTCAAATAAAAAAAAAAACACTTAAAAATTGAAAGATGAAAATTAAAGAGGGGATCAGCGGGGGCTGTGTGTGTGTGTGTGTCCCACACCTCGCTCATCCAGCAGCAGGTTCTCCGGCTTCAGGTCGCGGTGGGTGATGCCGATGCTGTGCAGGTACACCTGGGGATGGGGGGGAGCTCAGTGCCGGGCGGGAATCCCGGGAATGGTCAGTGCCGGGCGGGAATCCCGGGAATGGTCAGTGCCGGGCGGGAATCCCGGGANTCAGTGCCGGGTGGGAATCCCGGGAATGGTCAGTGCCGGGCGGGAATCCCGGGCAGGGCCAGTGCCGGGCGCCAATCCCCACCGGCATCCCCATCACCAGCGACCCCGGCGATCCCTCACCACGCCGGCGATCAGCTGCTGGAAGAACCGCTGCGCCTCCGGCTCCGGCATCCCCACGTCCGGCTCTGCACGTGGGGAACAAGAAAGGGAAGAGCAAATCCTCTGGGAATTACAATTCCAGCCGCCCGGCTGGCCCAGGCCCCCGGCACCCCCGTGCGCACCGATGCGGTCGAAGAGCTCCCCGCCGCGGCAGTACTCCAGGAACAGGTACTGCGTGGCCCCTTCCCGCCGGTGCCCGTAGAAGCGCACGACGTTCTCGTGGCTCAGCATCTTGTTGATGCAGATTTCCTTCTTGATGTTCTCCGGGCACTCGGCCGCGCGCTTCATGTCCACGATCTTCACGGCCACGGCCTCCTCCGTGCGGCGGTTCACGGCCAGCTGCACCCTGCGGAATGGGCAGGGAGCGGGCAGGGAATGGGAAAGGAATATTGCCCCGGGGGTGGGGAATGGGCAGGGAATGCTGCTGCTAGAGACAGGCAGAGAATGGGCAAGGAATATTGCCACTGGGAACACGGAATGGGCAGGGAATGCTGCCACCAGAGACAGGCAGAGAGCAGGCAGGGAATGGGCAAGGAATATCGCCCCGGGGGATGGGGAATGGGCAGGGAATGCTGCCACTAGAGACAGGCAGGGAATGGGCAAGGAATATTGCCCCGGGGGTGGGGAATGGGCAGGGAATGCTGCTGCTAGAGACAGGCAGGGAATGGGCAAGGAACATTGCCACAAAGTAGAGGGATTGGGCAGGGAACGGGCAGGGAATGCAGGAGGAGGCAGGGGCAGTGGGCGTGTGAGGGGCACGCTCCAGCTGTGCAATGGGATGCAATGGCCAAACAGAGGGCACATGAGGGCTCCCAGCGGGCACACACAGGGCAAGCGATGGCCATGCATGAGGCAAACAAGTGGGCACACAAAAGCCAAACAGTGGGCACACACGGGGCATGTGATGTCCAAGCAAGCAGTGGGCACAGGGCCACGCAGGGACCGGCACCGGGTGTGCCGGCGGCACACGGAGGGGGGCCAGGGCGAGCGAGGGGCAGGGAAGGGGCGGACCC